>OX411310.1:98359419-98598347 GCA_948150685.1 Rhaphigaster nebulosa
CAGATAATATGTTTTAAAACACAAATAGATAAATATATTTACTTTTTATAGTATCGAAACAGAAATGAAATGTGTGACCTCGGAAGTTATCGAAGGTATAAATAATTCAACATCATTATTGTGATAAGGGCTACTAAATAATGACAGAATTGGTATTTCCATATTAGGAAATAAGTGAATATGAAATATGGCGCTATACGCAATTCTTAATAATATCTTTCCAGACAGAATAGCTACTTCTTATTCAAAGTAGCAATGCAATTATCCTCACGAAGATTTTTTATTCATAATGGCTTGGGTCCCATCCCGGTGCTAAACTCTTCGGAAACAATCTCCAAGAATTTACAGGAAAAATGTCTGTTTAATAGTCAGCGTTGTATATTCATGGACAAGAGATAAGGCGGCAATATGTATGTGATTATTTGAATTGAAGGATAGTAATGAAACCAAACTTGATCCATTTCAGATTATGAGAATCGGCAAAGGAGATTTTCCTGGTACTAATTACCAGCGTACCGCTGGTTACGCATTGGCAGTAATCATTATAGATCTTTTAGGTCACACCAAAAATGTTGTAAAAATTATTCATAAATTTAAGATAATCAATCAATCATAACTGAACTTCGCTAATATACACAATCGTTTATATATATATATATATATATATATATATATATATATATATATATATATATATATATATATATATATATATATATATATATATATACATACATAGATATAGTTGACTATGACCTTAAAATGAATTCGCTAAAATTGATAAAATTCTATTGAATATTTCACTACTTCATTATCGTCAGTATAACAAAGCAACATTTTAAATAATTACGACTTCTATTCTAAGAGAAAAAGTATTAAAAATAAATAAGGACAGAAGCAATATTTGAACATAAAATCAAGCCCTTCAGTGACTGCTAAGGTCTGAAGATTTAGAAATATTTGCGATTCTTTTTTAATATCCCTAATGCCCCTTGGACTCAATTTAGTCAAGATTTTAAGTTATTGCAGGAGGTAACCTCAAAGAAGATGGATGTTTAAAAACACTAAAATATATATACTAAATAATGGCAGCACAAAAGAAACTTACTACTCATCAAATTAGTACGATTAGGAGAAAATGTAACAGAATTAGAAAAAGGTGAAATGGACAAACTTAGTGATAAACTGCGAGATGTTGATAAGCACGCCATGTTATTTAAGTGTTGTTCTTGAACGACCTTAGCTTTTAATTTGGTAATTGTTCTTCGACTTGAATTATTTAGTTCCAATGGCTCCATCTTTAATATTATCTGGTTTACATGATTTCATTCACCCTTATTTTGATAATTATTGTTATGCTACACACTCTACACAAGAAAACAAATTCGCCTTGGAAAATTATTTGTTCATATTTATAGAAGACAAATAAAATAGGATTTTCACATCAGACAATATAAGTAAAATTAAAAACAAATCCAATAAAATAGCTGCTACGAAAACACATATTTTTTGGAAACCAAATTGGTTTATCGACTTCTTTTGCTCTACTGAACATAGAATGCGTTACAATACATAATCCAAAATTTTTAAAATATGTTTTAAGAACCCTAATTCAGACCATAGTTAAACATGGTTTTGCCCGTATAGAAAGCTTAAGAAAAATATTTTAAAATAAGAATACTAATAAAAAGTATAAAAATACACTGAAAACATTGTGAAAGTGAAGATTAAAATCTTTATAGCACAGCTAACGTCACTTAAATATGAAGATGGTTCATTTGAATCAAGACTACAAGTTAATTATTTGCAGCGAATGCTGAAGTTGATCCCAACGCTATCATGATTACTTCAAAAGCATTTCAATCTTTGAAATTTACCGTCTTTGGTTTTACAAAACAAGCACTCAACAGCTAATTAAACTTCATAGCAGGCTAAAACTTTATTTCCAATATTTAAAATAAATTATTGACTCAATGATTTCCAATTAAGCTCAAAGTTTTCGGTTAGGAATTTGAATTTTTTTTTTTTTAAATAAAGATTTATAACGAAAAAACAAATTAGAACATTATTTGCTATAACAGCTATATGTAGTTCACTATTAAATGCCGGGTGTGGTACCGTGAAGATTTCAAGACATATCATTATTTCTATGAACCCTGCAAAACACCATTTAAAACAAGTTGAAAACATAACTATCTTAAAGTTGGGCTAGCACACATAATGCCAAATTTAATTCAATAAGAAATATTACTGATATTTTCTACCTACTATTACAATTATCAGCCTTTTTATTTGTATTTTTTTTTTAATATTAAATATTTCGTTTAATAATTCATCGACGGCTAAATCGTAGACGTTATCATCCTGTATGAATATAGGTGATTATATAATTATAAAAATAACTAATGTGTAGAAAGAACATTGGCTCCCTACGGACGAACTGTGTACAGATCCGCTAGCATGGCAAATTTAGCAGTTTTCTTTTGGCAGAGAAATTAGTGGAATTTATTTAAGTGGGAATGGCGGCTAAAACGTTATTCTCTCGAGATCTCATATAGTTTGGACGCAATTGAATAATATTAAGAATTGATGGAGGTCTTGTAATTTGGTTTTGCTTTCTCAAGGTCCAAGATTGGACTTGATTGGATCCGGTTTGTCAACTATAACTAGATGATGCCTGCGGGGACCAGCTAATACATCACCACCATGTCAGCTCCTCCAGAATACTAAATACTTGCTATTTCCTAAATTATCTGTACCTATGACCTTTTGGATAAGAAACCCCCAACATCTTTCACACCATATTCAGACACTCGTGTAAATTTGACCATAATAAATTTTATATATTCAACTATACTGAACTTAAGTATTAATATTATAAATACTATACCTAACAACTGTTATTAAGTATATTTAATTCTCCGTCCCACCCTGTCTGGTAGACAATGAGCCACTGCTGCAAGTAGGTAAAACAATTATAATTTTGTCTTTGGCTGTGCACCAAGCTTGCTCTGCTTTTGTAAGGTTAGGCCACCTAACTAAACCTTCTTCTGTTCTAACCCTCCTCTGTCCGGAAGCCTCCTTGGTATAGTACCTCCTCTTTTTCGCACGGAGAAGTGGATTTATTGGACTTATAATTGTCTTCCACCCGCACACAAAGTCCTTGGAGTGCGGGTTGTTCGCCTTTGTCATTAGGTAAGGGAATTTGCAATGAGAGCTCTGTTTCCCTCAGCTGTTGTATACCTGTTGCCCCTACGGTAACTTTTGTAATAACAGGACAACGGTAAATAAAAAGTTAAGCTCTAAGATAAATCCTGAACCACAAAAACTGCTCAGAGAATAGCTCACAATTCTGGTTAAGGTCGGCCGATATGGGAATCTCGTAATTTCTGATTGCTGTATCAAACTGTCTTTTTATTTTCAGCAGCCGTTTCAACACGACGTAGAAGTTTTTACTAGAGTGATGCACCAAACTTATTTCAGTAACGAGTCAAGTTTTACAATTATTATTATGAGACAGAAACAAAAAAATATCGAATAATATTATTTAAAGGGCGAAGTTGGTCGGGCGGTGCGGTCAAAGAAATAGACTACTATAATGCGAACTTATATAATTGTGCCTACGTTTCGGCCTAAGTTTTAGGCCATCTTCAGGGCAGCGAGGCGTGTGGTCAAGCGCCAATGAATAATATTATTCATTGTAAGACGATTTATCGGCATGATTTAAGAATAGAACTGAACATGATAAAACTCATTAAGTTATGAATTAATACTAAAAAATAAAAATAATAAAAAATAATAAATTAGAATTAAAATGTCTTCCGAATCATAGTAAAGGAAGTTGTACTTTCAACATAAACTTAAAATAATATCAATAATAAGCAGTTTTTTCGGTGACCGTTTGCAAGAAAGTCGGGAGAAAACTAGCGATTTTGATATCAACTCAAAAATATAAAGGTAAAATAGGTATTCAATTTAATAGTGTAACTGAATGGAAATTGAAGATCTACGAAAAAGCAGGAAAGGTGGCGGACGGAGAACTTTAATGATTATTAAGAGGAATTTTAATTAAAAATTTTACCCCTTTTTGAGAAAAATATTTCAACGTAATTTTTTTTTTTTTAGAAAAAGAATTTAATTTCCTCTCTGAAAGAGGAACGAAAGTCATTTACTTTCACATACAGCTCGTAATTATTTAGCAAGTCGTGCGAATATTATATTTCGGATGAAAAAGTTAAAATGTTCGGTATCTAAAAATACTTGATCGATCATAACATCCATGATTCTAAAAATATGTCACGAAATCCTACAACATACTATCTACCCAGTAACATACAGTCTACCCGTGAGAAGTTTACGAGTCTGCTCAGCACTTATTAACTTTTTATAAGTCGATTATTAACACATAAGAACAACAACTTAAAAATTAACAAACATCAAAATTAAACTTTAAAACTCAAACTAAAACGATGAGAACAAATTAATGTGTATAACTCCATTTCGTAAAAAAATGTAACTCTCTTTCTTCCGTGGACTCTTAAATTTTTAAAAAGTGAGAGTTGGTAAGTGGGATCGGTAGACCAAATTGAAACACTTTATTTATTTTTCTGTTTCGCTATTTACGTTTCCGTTATTTATTTTTTAATGGTGTAATTATCATAAGTATTTCTATACAATTGTATTCAAAAATAATTATTGAAAGAAGTAATCAACATAAACATTTTTATAAATCTCATTCTGAAAATTAAACAGACCTTTGAATTATTGCTTTTTTTTTTTGCCAGCAATTATACAGATGTGCTTCCATACAATACATGAGAATAGAACTTGTTTGCTAAACACTTAGATATCCACCCTATACTCAGGGGGCAAGCAACTCCATTGGAGGCAATAATCTTCTTTAAAGCCTTCCATTTTCTTCGTCAGGACGAGGCTCATCTTGCAAATGAGACAGATCTTCTAGAAATAATTACATGTAAGTTAAAAAAAATATAGACTACCCACGCCGTGACTTTCCAATTTATTTAAAATAAATAGAAGGTGGGAACTCACTCATTGTTGAGTGCTAAAATTACAGTTATCAGATCATTAACAGCAATATTAACACTTTTTGATATGAATCGTCATGATATTTTATACAGTTTACAGCTTAATTCAGTTTTGAGCTCTAGAATCAGCGTAGAAAAAAATTTAAATGGATATGAAAAATATTATTTTTGCTTGTGGCAGATTTTTTAAAACAAAAAAAATATAAAATCAATTATTTTGTCTACTATTTTCGCTTTTTCCACACCGTCTTTTCAGTTAAATGACTAGATTGATTACTCAAAGAATAAAAAAAGTTCGAATCGAGTGTGAATGCCTAAATGTAATTTATTTCGACCACTCTTGACATTTGCCGAATTGAACGCGCCTTTTTGCTTTCAACTATCTTTATCAAGTTTAATAACGAATTGAGATTCATCAATTTGGGGATATAACCTGGATGGAAGGGTTCAAGTTGGATCGGTCAGACACGTCAACCAAAAATAGACCTCATTGAAAAGTTGGATTGATGACACCCAGGGATAACGCCCTTTTCTGAAGTGCCACTCCGTGGATTATCGGTGGTCAACCCCAGCGAAGAATCTATTTTTATTTAAATATAAAACGATAATCATATTGTTAGGAAAATAATTCTAGCATTTATTGGTGTAATTATATAGACCCTTTTTAAAATTTTGACGGCCATATAGTATGTTTTAGAAGAATGAAAAAAGAATGAAAGAATGAAGAAACGAGTTTAGATCATAAGAACTTTTCCCGCAGGTTGAGCTTAATTCTGGCCAGATCACCATCATGCATAATCATAGTTGGTAATAATAGTTGGTCAAGAAACAGTATTTCCTTGTCAAGTACTTAACACAGGACCATTCATTGGGTGTAGTGGTGCAGTACTTTTATTGATATTATTATTTCTTTTTGACTAGTCATATTTATAGTAATTTTGATGGGTTTACACATATAGTCTATTTCTTTTAAATAATTAGAAGTGAATCATAATCTAACTATTCAGCCCTTTTTCTTTAGGCTGCAGACGTAACTTAAGGCATGATTCCAGGTCTCATTACTCATATTACAACTGATTTTCCAACTCACTATACAATCTCGAGTAACAATTGAGTAACAACCACTTAACGAAATTCCTCATTATCCAATCATACATAAGCACCCTAAAAGAATTCCAGAATTAAAATAAATTCCAACTAAAACATTAACGAGATAATGAACTAAAACTCTAAATAAAATCTCATCAAAACGTAAATTTATTCTCTATTTGTATATTTATTTATATATACTACATTTATTATTTTATCGACATTACAATCCAAATAGAGAAGTAATGTTCTTTATTACGCTTCTGTCTATAACACCATATCATATCACCAATTCCAGGATTATGACAAATAGTTTATAAAATAATATAATAATAGCCTCGCACGATGACCTCGTGACTTTTTTACCTTACTTTATTTTAAAAATTACTTAAATTGCTTAAAATTTTTAAGCCACAGAGCTATCGGATAAGAGGTTTTCATTCAAATTGAAAAATTAATAACGACAAAAAGCCAGTTTCGAGGTTAGGCCAGCGATATGATTTTCCTTATGGAACAATATTGAAAAAGGATTATAAATGAAATATATATATATGCTCGGCAACTGAGCAAACGTTTAAATATAACTTGATATCACTCGAATCATTAGGAGGGCCATAATGAAAACAGATTTGGAATCGTATAATTTTAGGAGAATCGTGAATATTGAACAGACAGGCTTAGCGATGACTTTGAACCTGTAAGGTTATTATCGGAGACAAACATATGAGCTGTTCTTAGAAGGGTTAATTTTCCTCAATCATCAAATGAGATATTTTCAGAGCTGAACGTTTGAAAAGGAAAAGCTGATTATTTTATAAACAACTTGTGAACCATTCTTCCTTTATTGTTTTTATTCTTCTTTTTTTTTTATTACTCCTCACCAACGTTTCGAGGCTCCACCTCATCTCCAGGGCCCTTACTCCATTGGAATACATTTTTTTGTAGCAATATGTACATTTTTTTGTAAATAGGATTGTAATAGAGTTACACTATTACCATGGCTATTATCACACTAACTTTGACTATCACAAGTTATTTATAAATTTTTTACTTCCTTAAATAATAAAATTACTACCATGATAGGTTTACTCTGAACAAAAATTAATGAAACAGTAATCAGAAAATGGTTTTAAAAAAATTATGAGCGGTCGATATGTTGCCTCCTCAAGTGGAACTTGGCAAAGCATAGCATATTACACATTCATACGTAAATAATGTGAAATAAGTGTCTAATAGTTCACATAAAAAAAAAATATGAATAAGAATACCTAAATACCAAAAAACAAAACAAGAAAATATTTAATACACTAGCCTCAATCAACAAGGTCGTAAAGCAAAAATGACAGTAAATTACAATGTTGAAACTAAGCGCTACAACTGTTTGTATATAAGACCGACAGTTGGCAATTAAAATGTTTCCCTCACCGCTGACAGATGTTGCTTTGGTTTGCTGAAGATGGATGCATACTAAGAACGACTTTATAAAACTCTAATGCGTTCCAGTATTAAGATATCCATCACAGACCTGGACCCGGTCATAGAACGGCGGGAAGGATCTCTTTGTTTACGAGAGAAAGGTTCAGTACATCATTTTTTACATTTCTATGAATCTGCAGGATTCGTCTATTAACTTAAAAATGTTTCAATAATTATGTTGGAATTCCAACTTGCGGTTCTTTATATATTTTGAAAACGTTCACTTAAATTCGAGGTTTGTAACGAGGCCCACTATGACCATTGAGGATATAAATAAGTAGCTTTTTGTATAGTGGTAATAGAATTTCTAAATTATTTTAAAAATTGTGGCGACTATTACCGGTCCTGACAATATCTGAAGGGTAAACAGGGTAAATGGCCCTTTATAGGTTAGCATCAAAAGCATAGGAACTCAATTAAGGAAAAGCGATGCTTTAAAATCCATTTACCGGCGGAACGAAAAGTTTTTTTAACAACCAAAATCTGCTACCAAAAATAATATTTTCCTGAAATAACGAAATGAAGAAAATGTTTAATACATCTACTCAATGATAACCCGATATAAAAATCAATATCTAATTTACAATATTGAAACAAAGCGCTATAATTGTTTATTTATAATAATGACAATTGGTAACTAAAATGTTTTCCTCCATGTACCCATCTTAGCATTTTTAAAGTGATATTTTATTGCAAGTAATAAAGCACATCCTATGTTCTACTCTCAACTTTAATTATTATTATTTGATTAAAATTAAAATCCTTTCATGACCCGCATATCCCCATACATGATCTATTTTATCCCAATATTGGTACTCCTACTGGTGTGGGGAGCTGGACGGGCAAGTGGGACTTTTTTTGCCAATTCCTGACGAGTACCTTATTCATATCCTTAAATGTTTCTTTGGTTTGGAAACTCTTACTACAGCCACAATTATATGTCATGAATAAGAATCCTTTCCGAATTTATCAGGTCGAGATTTATTACATGGGTCCGCTACAAAATAAATGTCAAGTTTTGAACCGACGATGCTTCTGACTCGAGGATGTTGATGTCCTCTGTCAACGCGCTCGGCCACCAGGCTTCACATATTTCCTCTCATTATTCTATTATACTCTAATCATTTTTAAAACAGTTTATTTGTTTCCCCTCTTTCACAAACATTGACTTTATTTTAATTTCTTTCTAACATACATATTTTATGTTGTTAATTTCACCATTTTGTTTTTTTGAATATTTGATTTTTCTCCCCAAAACACTGCTTAAGTATACAGTTTATTACATTGAACCATCTCGTTTCCGCATTAATAACCATTTAATATTTCTTTGCTATTCTTATGAGTATTTGTTTTGTTTTTAACTAGCTCTGATTTTCTCTCTTATCTAATTTGCTTACCCACAATTAATAATTCGATTACCATTATGAATTTAATACAAAATCATTATTCATAAATAATAAACACTGCTTATTGTTTATTTATTTTGATGCTTAGCCAAGGCTTAACCTGGTTCAATGCGGGCAGTGATGCTTTACCCACAGCAGATTAACACGAGTGATAACAGTAATAAATTAATAATATCTAATCTTTTTAATAATTAATCCAAAATGATTAACAATGATTTGATGTGGATTTACTAATAATTCATATAATGGATGTCTTGCAGGGAAATGTTGGATATGTTTTAGAGTAAATGCTAAGCCGAACTTGATTAGGGTGTTTCAAATGAATGAGGCCTTTGTCGAAGGCTGGGCAGACACAGAGTGGTATTTACTTGGCTCAACCTTCAGCCAGCAGTACACATCTACCATTATCGATATGCTTAGCAGCCAATCAATGAGTCAAAGTACCAGTGCACATACTTTTACTAAAGTTCAATCGTCTCCACGTGTGTCCCTCCAGCACCGTACAAAAAGGGGCTCAGAAATATTCCAAGCTAACCTTCCTTATGAATGTTCATCAGAAGATATTTCATGAAACATTTATATCCATTGAAACTTCCTAAAAAGAGGTCTAACTGCAACGGAGATGAAATTAACAGATGGAGAACAAAGTATAATGAATTCTTGTTTCAGGACACCTTCTATAGCTTGATTCATGCTTTAAAAAATAACAAAGTGTAAACCAATAGGGAGAAAAATATACAAAATTCTCTGCTCTGTTTTCAGCCCAATATCAGCTAAAAAATAAAAAAAATATTGGGGTTGCACATGAAATTTCATTACTTGTATGAAGTTCACCGTAAAATTGATGGTTTTTATCAGGATCTAGAATCAATTAGATAGTTTAGGTGTTAACCTGTAATAAAAACCTCTCTGTTAGGTGTGAACATGAAATTGACATTTATGAACTTATATAAATTTTCATTTTCAATTAGTTGGTTTAATGCATTCCAGGAATCTTTAATTAAAATTAATTAATCCGGAGTAACTTAAAACTCACTATTGTAGGAGAAAGTGAATACTCAGTAAGAGGAAGTTACTAGGAAGAGGAAACAATCGTGATTGGAGGGCCGAGCATCATGGTGATGTATAACGATGCACTCCAGATGCAGCAGAAACAAAAGCAGATTAGTTGACATCCGCATGATGGTATAGAAGGATCAATCTAATTTGAGATTGATAAATTATTTGCCACTTCTATAATTTTGCTTTTATTGAAAACTAGTTTCGAATGTTATACATTCATCTTCAGTACTAAAAGCAATAAAAAATTCAAAAATAAGCAATTAAAAATACAGTTTGGTATTATTATACATATTAAATTAAATGCAATATAAATTGATATTATATAATATTTATGAATTACATATTTAATTAAGACAAGAAATCAAATATATGTTGGAACTCACCAAAGTTTAAGTAGATTATATCAAACAGAAAAGTTTGTACTGGTTTGTCCTCGCACTGAACTAGCAATGAAAGGTGTTTATAGGTAAACGGTTTAAGGGTCGAGTTTTTTTCCAGTAATTCCGGCGAATAATTGTTTTTTCTGTTATAGATGGGAATAAATTTAAGATTGGACCATTGGAGATATTTATTTGGTCAAATGAGGAGGAGTAAGCCTTTGATACTGCTAATTCAATGACATAGGATGACTGGCTGCGAATCATAAGAAGTGTCTTCAAGCTAACAGGGAAGAAGAGAAGAGTCAACGTATCGAAAGCTCTAGAAATAAAAATAAAAAGTACCGCCTTGGATCCTTCGTCGGCCTCTTTTTGAGCACTATGGACTTGCCCATGGCTACATAATGAGAGATCAGCAAGTTCCCATAAGAGAGAAATATCTCTGTACCATAATAAACTTGAACTATGACATCCATACACTTAACTGCCAAGAAAAATTTGGAAAATCTTTTGAAATTTTTAAGCCAATTCAGAATAATTTTATAGCATTTACAGAAATAATTATATATAAATAACCAGAAGTGTAGAGAGCACAAAAACAAATAAATAAAAAGATATCTATTACGTCTATTTAACGATGGTATTAGGACTAATAACAAGTATCTGCTAGAAGTATATAACCAGCTTTGAAATTATAGGAAGTATATAACCAAGGTTGAGGAAAGTAGCTGACAGAAATGCGAATCATTCATATCAACTGTACGGATATATGGTAACAAGGAGAAAGAAACTGTCATTGGAACGTCTCCGATCCGTTCTACAGGCGTTCTAGTCTCAGAATATTTCAATAATTACCTTCCAGCGCCATAAGGTCCGGAAAATCTTAACCTTTTTAAAATTCCACTTTAAATATGTATAAAAACACAAAATAACAATTAAATACAAAAAATAGTTCTGGAATAGATATTGTTGAATATAAAAAAAATAAAAATAAAAATACAATGGATTATAATTCAACAACAAAACGTCACGGCGACTCTAATTATCCTCACAAGATAATCTAAACTCTGTAATATTATTTATTGAATTACATTTATACATAGTCTAACTCATAATTCATAGAATTTATTTAAATTTTCTAGATTACATATCTGTCCCATTAGTGAATTAGTGATTGACTCGACTCAGAAATGAGTGAGATCCAACATAAGGTTTTATAGTTGACTTCAAAATTGTGTAGGAATGACTGTTAGAAATAAAGGTGGTAGGGATGTTGGATTGGTATTAAAAATGACTTATTTTTAAAATTAATGGGATGCTGTGCTGGATCTGCCTTCAAGCACCAGCCGATAGGAAGTTAAACATTTAACATAAAAGCACTTTTAATTCGATTTAACTACATATTCTCTGAGACAATAACTTTCAAATGTCGCTCTCTGGTGATGATGATCATGATGATCGGCCCTCAAGCATCAGCCAATAGGAAGTTAAAACTTAAACATAAAAGTTAACACTTCCGATTTAACTACATATTTTCTGAGAAAAAATTCTCCATAATTTCCAGATATCGCTCTCTGGTGATAGTGAATAAGACAAATTATATTCAATCACTCCTGGCTATAATGACTCACACGAGAGCACATAGTACCTTATCAAGCTAAGATAAAAATAATTTCGGTTGAAACTGAAAACCTTTGAAGATCAATGAGCCCAATTAGGGCCATCAAAGTTAACGTTTTTAAGAACCATCTTATCCAT
This sequence comes from Rhaphigaster nebulosa, assembly GCA_948150685.1. NCBI lineage: Eukaryota > Metazoa > Arthropoda > Insecta > Hemiptera > Pentatomidae > Rhaphigaster > Rhaphigaster nebulosa. The sequence goes on from OX411310.1 coordinate 98,371,636, forward strand.
AGAGCTACGGCTATAATTATAAATCAATTAACGGTACTATGAATTTTAAGTGTTTTTTTTTTTCAGAAGAAAAGAGAAATGGAGGTTTATAATTCCTTTAGATAAGCGCGGATCTTGAAACGTAATTCTTCCTATATATGCGCATATATTCTTTGAATTGAAATTCTTGGTCTAGTCTATCTTCACTATAACGGTAAATCACAAATACCAGTTCTTGTATAATGGTTTTGTATGCCTCCATTTCCACTTCTCATTTCTCGACAAACAACCTCAAGTTGTTTTCAAATGGGTCCCACTCCCTCCTCCGAGTGGACGCTTATATGATATACCTTTAAGAGTTTTAAAGAGAATGCTCCATAGTCATAAGAATGACAGCAAAACCACTACGGTTGTGTAAATTTAATTGTTTAATTTGGAGCTCACTTTTAATCGTAGTTCCTGGAGATAATCGGATAGAGTCTCATTTTATACTTCTGGTTCTGGGCTCAAGTACTGCTTTGAATGCTTATATAAAAACATAAATAGAACTGATTAGTGAGTTAAAAAAAAAAAAATATGCAGATATATTTATGTTTAGGTAAAAGTATTCTTTCAGTAGAGCATTTCTTATTTCTGATAAAAATTACCATCCTGACTAATTCCTACCATAGAAATAGTAGAAGGAGTAATTACTAGCTAAAAGTACTTACTTGACAGCTATTTTTTAAGTTTTCTTTCAAAGTGAACCTCTACATCTTGTAATAAATAGCTTCAAAGTTACTCTTTATGTTCTGAATACATTCCTGTTAAGCCCTTACACATTACAAAAAAATCTGAAGATATATAGTTGATTTATACATTTTTAATGTTGATATAACGATAGTTCTTCAACAGAAATCCCACTGGAAATTACTTTACAAGTAGTATATACGCCATGAGAATACCCTATATTCAAGGGGATGAGGATCGCTGGATGTATTGAAGTGTGATCGAGCTCAAAGGCTCAGCTGTATTCCGTCAACGCAAGTTAATGACCAATGGTCGATTAGCTGAGCAGGATATTAGCAGAAAGCCAGATCACTCTTAATGAACTTGTAAACTCCTATTAACGAGGTATTACCGAATTCGAATTAATAGCTGGCCAAAGCAGGCAACTTGCTGGGAATTAAGTGTGGTAACTATGGCTTAGTTCTGAATTATTCCCAATCCAGGACTAGTGTACGCGATGTATTTGGTTGGCTCCGATTAAATGGATTTCATGGGACAAATCGTCATTAGCAGAGATGCTTACAGTTAGTTGACCATTAAATTTCGGAATAACGATTATTTTTCAAAGTAACTAAAAATACATTTGTGACCAACAAGAATACTTTGATGCAATCAAGAGATAAAAGACCATATTAATCCCAACTACATTTAATAATAAAAACTTATTTACATAGTCATATTATTATGTATTTTTTTTTTACTTTTCGGTCTTATTTAACAATTTGTTGGCCATTTTCAAACTATAGGACATCTACGTCTAATTATAAAATATTATAAACATGCTACTAAAACCAGTATTTGTTTTTAAATTTTAACTGTGCTGAACTTTCACGTACTCTTCTTTTGGCACATCGGTCAATGATATTTTTAATCGGTGACATGGCATTTTTGTAATTTTTAATTTATTAATAAATTATTTAAAATATAAAAGTATTATCCATTGAGGGCCATACTTGATTAACAACTATACTTCAAGTTCATTGGACTGAAAGTGCAGCACAGTTAAAATTTAAAAACAAATTCTGTTTCTAGTAGTATGTTTATATTATTTCATAATTAGACATGACTGCCACAATAAGTATATAGTTTGAAAATGGCCAAAATTGTTAAATAAGGCCGAAATGCTACAAAAAATACACTAATAATAATATGACGATGTAAATAAGTTTTTATTAATAAATGTATGTGAGATTAAAATGTTTTTTAACGCTTGTTTCTTAAGATAAAGATCTCATAATCTAAATTAATTAAAATACATTGTACGTTATATTAATAAATAAATATTAGCTTAGAATAATTGAAGACTTTCTATAAAAAGTGGACATCTTCATCTTTTGTTTGAAAAATTACAGTAAAAACTATTTTTTTTAACCATTCTAAGCTTGACAAAAAAAAAACTATTCTATAGGAAAAAAAAATACGTTTGACAGAAGTGGAGCAAGCAAAGCGTTAAACATTAAGGGATACCTACCAGAACTCATCGAAATCTGTTTTGTTGGGAAGTGGAGATGTCAACTTTTGATAACAAGCTCCTCAATTTGAATGAAGAATTCTGCTTCAAATTTCTAATTTAAAATGAAATTAATTTAAAAAAAAATTATTCGAGACCATTAACGCATCCTCAAGTACGATTTATAAAATAAAGAAAAAACAATCCTTCAAAGAATGCATTCGACATTTGTAAACTAAATAAAATTTAAATATAACAAAAAAAAAATAAAACGCCAAGAACCTGATAGAAACCACTAAATGACATAATGCCTTAAGTGACTGAATATATTGAATTTTATTTAAGAAAAATTGTCGATAGTCAGGTAAATAAAAAATAAAAAATCAATCACCTAATTCATAGAAGCATAATTATCAATTATGTCAAACGATAATTACAGAACAAGTTTTATTTGTATATAGTAACATTGTTTCAATTAATAATAATTCATATACTGCACTCAAGAGAATGACTGTTCATCTAGTTAATATTAAAATAATCTTATGTCACCATTTACAAAAAAATGTTAAATATTATCAAGATAATAGTTTTCAAAGATAGATAACAATGTTTTGTTTATTTAATTAACACACAAAAGTATAACAAATTAAAAAAAAAATATGTTTATAGCATTAGGTCGTTTATACAACATGTTATAACTATACAACAATTGAAAATGTTTGGATAGAGAAATTAATTCAGGTCTAAGGATCATTCTCAAATAAGCATCACTATGGATGTCCTTACTTTTCTAGAAGCTCGGCATTTTTCGGATTTTAATTTTTTTTAAATCCCTCAAATCATAATTCAGTTCGTCTAAAAGGAGAGTACATATTAAGCTATTTAATGCTTAAAAAGATTTAGATAAAAATGTCCTGTGAAAAGTTCGCGCGTGTAACATTCTGTCCGAAATGCATTTCGAAATGTTCACAAAAAAAAAATTGATTATTGGGAGTCCTTCGCACAATGGCAACTAGTCCCAGACAAAAAAGCAACTAGGTAATAACGAAAAAAAAACTTGGGAAAAATAAAGACAATTTTTTAGTGCGTAACTTTCCTGTAGCTTACAAAGGTTTTTATTTCTTAAAGTACTTAGAATTGTAAAACTCGAAAACCAATTCACTTATTTGTGACAATTTATTTGATAAGGATCTCTGAATTTTAATTTGTTAATTGATGAATCGATTATTTTCAGTTCCTACATTTTACTTAAAATAGTAAATAGATGAATTATTTGAGTTAAATGATGAATGTTATTTCGTATTTTAGACTGATTCAATTTTAACTGAAGGTAATTTTAACGGTCCTGAAACGTAGTTAAAGGAAAATTAACACTATTTTAAATTATAGATTGGGGGCAGAGTTGTTTCTTCGAATTATCCTAATTTAATCTAGAATTCTTTACTATAAATAATAATAATTAACTAAACTAATTAACAATGGGAGTGGTTTATAAAACCTCGAATGTATAAAATTAAGCCAATCTGAAACGAATGCTTTGCATGTTATGCTATTTTTAGCTCGTAACAATACAAAACCTTTCACCATTCAGGTCTCAAGGAAGATTTTATTTTTAAAAAGAAAGCACTTCTTAGAATCAGCAATGTTGGAAGCAAAATACGATCCAGTAAAAAGGAACCTGATTGAAACGCTTGAAGAATCAGGAGGTACCTACACCAAAGAAATTTCCTTCTTATTTACTGAAAGGAATTCTTAAGTATATTTATATTTCGAGGTGACTACGTTGAACAAAAAAAAAATCTATTGGAATACTATTTTATAGGGATCCAGATATATAATTAATAGAATCTGACAAAAAAATAATACCAAGTGTTCATATGAAAGTTGATGTGATAAATATTCCAGAAAGAAATAAAATATATATATATATATATATATATATATATATATATATATATATATATATATATATAGTACATGTATATACAGTTCAATATACAGTTTGACATAGTTCGAAAAAAAGGTTTTCGAGATCTCATTTAATTTGCAGGTTTCAGATTCCACTGTAAGTATTAAAACAATATTTTTCTTCTAATATTATTATGAATGTGCCTTAATAAATGGCTCTAGATGCATGTTTGTTTTTGTTTTTCAATAATATAGAACTGAATTAGATGAAAATCAAGAGAGCTCATTTTTCATGACAGGAAAAAAAAAATTAGCAACTTAAAAAAAAAAAAAATGAAAATTTTATTGATTACTGCAATTATTGGAATGATACAACTTTTGAATAAAATTTAAGGTATAAGCAATTGTTGTTTTGAATTTTAAAATACATTCCTTAAAACATATACAAACCAATGATCATATATTATATATTAACATGTAGGAAGTACGTTTATAATAAAAATGTTTAATGTTCCTTTTCCGGGTAATCTCGAGTGTAGTAACACGTGGTGTGCTAGAGAGATTTTATTATTTATTTTCTGTATCCACCAACTGATGAATGATACGTTTACAGAGCTCGAAAATATTATCTGATACTTGATGAAAGAGTTTTGAAACCTTGCTATATCGTCACTATAAGGAAATAACCACTGCGTTGGAATCTGATGAAATCCTTGAAACAGTTAAAAAATGGAGATTCAGAAACATTATTCGACTCTTTTTTGGTTTAGGTTTCCATAAAATTTTTATTGTTATTTTATGATCGTGGACCAGCCAAGGTGTTCAATATAATAAAATTTATTTGTAGATTCCAACACCCACAACTAAAAAATGCCCTTTCCTTTCCCTCCCAAAATGCGTATTTATTAATTTATTTTTATTTAGTTTATTTATTTATTTACTTTTTTGTTATTTTTCTTTCTTTCACTACTATAATTTATATTTGTATTGGAATTCATCATTATAAGCATATGTCATTTGTATATTGATAGATGTTCCAGAAATATATATTAAGTAATATAAGTAATTTTTAAGACGATTTATATTTTTGTCTTAAGAAAGGGCATAAGTTTCAAAGACTATAGATGATCAATCAATAAATCTGAACTTTTTTGTTTACAGTCCACCATCCTCCATGATTTTTCACTAGTTTATACAATGCTCAAAACGGCTTGGTTGAAATTGTTTGCCATAAATGAATTTGCGATTCCAAGCGTAATCTTTTATTTTTTGTTTATATATTTACGTGTTTTGTTTATCTATTTATATTCAGGCTAGTTAGGAAGAAATGATGTAAGAAGTAGTTGTAATTGCAGGCTAACATTTATTACTAATTAATTAATAACTAAGACCAGAGTTAAGATTTAAAACCACTCTTTTTTTAAGAATGAAAATAAAAATATCGATTGGAAAAAGTAAGAAAAATGGACATGACGACATCATAATTGAATTTATTTATATAATGTAATATATTATAAAAAATAAATGCATTACATTTATTTATTAACATCATTTTTTATATTCAACTATGCGAATTTAGAACTTTGTACTCAGGTCTAGCTCGGCCCACATTGTACCCTGATGGTCAACTTTTAGTTAAATTCACCGTCCTCTTTGACCTCCTTGCCTTCACATCGTGAGATACTTTCTTAGAATAATTTCTCATTTTTCTTTCCCCTCTCATATTTCTTAGCTCTTATCCCAGGTCTAACCGGCTATCATGCGGAGGAATTTTTACCGTATTCCTCCCTCAAGAGATCCCTCATCCAGCTCTTTTTCAGACCATCTACTGCTATTATCGGACCAGTGATCGGTGATCATGATATCCAGGATATAAGGCTTGGCTAACCTGTGACAGTTGTTGAATGAGACTAAAAAGGGACTGGATGAGATTGCTCTAGCCACTAAGTTGAATTGCTGAGCTGATGCCGACTGATTGCCAGGCAGTATTACGAATAGTAAGCTATAAAAAATGATAACACGGTTTATTTATTGTATAAACTATGAAGTTTTTCTTAATAAAAGTAAAATTAATATAAAAAAAAAAAAAAAAACCTAAGCATTAAATAATTTTCTATCAAACTTAAATCCCCGTCAATTTCAAAGTTCTTATACTTCCTCCGATGAACTCATCAACGATAATTAATATACTTTAGCTTTTATAGCTATATTATTTTTCCTCTTACAGCTAATTCGACTTTCCTCTAAACAAATAGACTGAATCAAATTAACAACTTGAAAAAGCCACTAAAGGCCGAAATCCCAAAAAGTACAATCCTTTATAATGCAGCAAACCTGTTAAAACAAAATTATAATCACGAAACTCGTTTTAATTTGAGACAAATATCTAGTTTAAGCTATGTAAAAGATAATTTGTGTTTAGATCACTTAATAATGATGGTTTTGAAATACAAAGAGAGTAGAGATTAAATCTTGTAAATTACTTTATCATGATAGTTTATTGAAAGGAAAAGTTTTTAATTAGATGTAGATAGGAGAGGTAAGAAAACATATGTTATTCTAGTAGCGGAAATAAAAAAATAAAACAGGTTTGATGCAATTCCCTTCCCTTTCCTGAAATATTAAATAAATTCTTATTAACTGCAAATAAAGTAAATCAAAAACTATTCTCCCTCAGTTTCTTGTATAGTATAGTATATTTTTAATATATTTATATAAGTAGGTTTATTGATTTTTTAAGAAATGGATTTTTGCTAATTGCATTATTTCCTTAATAAAATCTGAAAAATGAGATGATAGGGCCGAACTTAAAAATACCTACTCAATATCAGAAATAATAATTATTAACTTTATAAATAATACAAATAGGAAATCCATACATATAATTAAACAAAACATGTCAAGATAAACATATTAATATATTATTTTTAATTTTATATATATATATATATATATATATATATATATATATATATTTATATATATATATATATATATATATATATATATATATATATATATACATATATATATAAATATATATATTCATTTATGTTATATATTTAAATGTTAGATATATTTATATACCTACATACATATCAGTTAACAGTTATTTCGTGTTGAACTATTTTCTTTAAAATAAAATAAAAATATTTAAATTTTAAAAATACCAATGAATTATGCTGGAAAGTACAATAATTTTTAAACTTCAAGCCAATTATATCTTCCGAATCGCAGGTTTTTTGGAAGTTCATGTGGAGACTGAGCTAGTGACATTTAAGGGAATTAATAGGAATTATGAGCGATTATTTTGGAGGTGCTTAAGTTAGGCAGGACGGAAAAATGGAACCTTCGTTTCTATACCAAGGAGGTAATGATTATATATATATATATATATATATATATATATATATATATATATATATATATATATATATATATATATACAAGTTAATGTCCGATGGAAGACAATATAGATCTTAATACCATCTCTGAATGTAAATAGAACACAGACACTATATACTAAAACAACTGATTTATTCCTCTTAATAATCCTCTATTAAGAGGAATAAATCAGTTTTAGTTGAGATCCCGTGTCTGTTATTTCAAGTTCTCTTTTCCTTTTTTCTTTATATTATTTGTTTTTTGTTCGTTTCGAATCGAGTGAGCTTAACTGGTGCCGAAACCCGGGAGTATGAGTAGAAGCATAACGGAGAGTACAGGACCCGTTTTTAAAAGTTATTTTTTTTTGCTTTTTCCTTGACGATGCCAGAAGGAGTGTTGCAAAGGGACCACTATGGATTCACAAGGATGCCGTTGGGTTTAAAAAACGCTCATAACGTTTCAGTGACTTATGGACGAGTTCCTGAGGGGAGTGGACGAATCGAAGGGTCAGGCATATATGGACGACTTGGTGGTGCTCAGCAAAACTGAGGCTCAGCATGCGGATCATCTGAGAAGAGTTTTCGACCGGGTGAGAAACTTCGGGCTGAAGCTGTCCGAAGAAAAATCGCAGCTGGGTCTAGACCAGATTAACTTCGTGGGGCACGCAATATAAAAGGAAGGGGAAAAACCGGAAAGTTCCAAGATGGAAGCGAAATAGAAGATGTCGGTCCCAAGGGATGTGAAAGGGATCCGGAGATTACTAGGGACAATGTACTACTATACAAGATTTGTCCCCGAGATAGCAGAGTATCTCGTGCCCCACAACAGCCTACTCAAGAATGGTCAGAAAGTAGTTATAACGCCTGAGATGGAACATAACGTTAGAGACGCCGGAAGGAAAAGAAGAACAGAACTAACCAGGGTCGAGAGACGAGGAACAGTCATCAGACGAGAGCTCTACGGAGGAAAGATCCGCAGATATAGAAGAAAAGGACGAGATAATAAATGATAAGAGCTGGCAGATTATCTGGAAAACGAGAACCGCGGAGATGATCAAAATGGAATACAGTACTTGTGAGAAGCGAAAAATCATCACCATATGGTCTCAGCCAGAAGAGAGAGCAGAGCAGAGTAATAGGGCACTCAACGACGCGTCTGAGCCAAGATAGACCCATTACCTGTACATGGGAAATGAGGCTATGTGGAAAAAAAAAATGGCACACCGAACAAATCGGCGTAGACAGAATGTTCATCCGATGCAAACTATCGGTAGAAACGGTAAGGAAGGAATCTCGGCAGAAGGAAGTGACACACGTATCATCAAGGAAAAACAAACCATCGGGGAGAGCACGAAAGAATACAGGCGTATAACCATTCGATACATACTGTAACGGGATTCGCCCCATTTGAAACGCTCTTCGGGCTCCTCGGTCGACGGAGAAACGGTAAAAGACGAGGAGATGTCCGAAACATTGTTAAACAATCGCATAGCCCTGGGGAAATGGTTGGATAAAGAACACAGTAGACTAGAGACGGCAAAAAGTAGAAGAGTGGCCCGGAAGAATAGGAAGGCAAGAGATATAACTGGTAACATGTAGATAGGGACGATATTGTATCGGAAGAGGGTCTAACAGGAGTAAGGAGTTACAAAAGTATGAGGGCCCATTTAGGGTGATTGCCATGACGGAACATCACGTAGTCACGATCCAAAGCGTAATAGAATCCAGAAAGCGCCGACATATCGAGTAACTAAAGCTCCCAGTGCAAAGCTAGAACAGCCTTGAGTAGGCTGGAGTATCCTCATCTTCGTACACGAAAACTGCTTTATAATCAGGCGAAAGTCAGATTTTGTTTTGTTATCTTGCAGTTGACAAAGGATTGTGTATTGTAGTTTGTAAGTCAGAAATGAAAATTTCAGTATATTAATGTGTGTGCACTGTGTATTAATTCTTTATATATTTAGTTATGCTAAAAAGCCTATCATCATGTAGTTGTTATGTCACGTTATTGTGTGTATTTACTAATGTTGTTACTATTATATATTTATGTTTATACTAGTTTACGATGGATCGTCAAAAACTGGGATGTGGGAGTTAATGTCCGGTGGAAGACAATATAGAGGATTATTAAGAGGAATAAATCAGTTTTAGTTCAGATACCGTGTCTGTTATTTCAAGCTCCCTTTTCCTTTTTTTTTTTCTTTTTTTTTAATCGTTTCGAGTTGATGGAGCTTAACTTACAAATTGGGACATGATGCCTCCTTTTTCGGATTGTGTATTTAAAAGAAAGAATTATTATAAATGGATAAATATTGAATAATTTAAAAACCTGAAGATTTTTGTAATAAATTATTTTCTTTATCCATAAGGCAATTGTAAATATTTATTTAAATGACTATTAATCATCCATCTCGAGTAAATTAAGACCTCAGGGGCTTTTTTTTTGTTTGTTTTTTAAATAACCATTCTCTCATTTTTAAAATTTAAAGTGTTCTTCAACATGGACAATAAGATATAAGACACAAAAGTCGCTACAATTTTCATGTCTCTTCGCCTGTAAGTTTTATTCAAAAAAATAAAAAATGAATACATGCTTTTATGTCTTTATCAATTAAAAAATCAATGTATCGAAGCCATTCAGTGCACTGCATTAATGAATATATAAAGCCAAAATTTTATTGTGATAACATTTGAAGTCAAATTAATTTATTTTGAGACAGAATTATTCTCCTATACGTTCATTTTCTCCTATACGAACATTTTTCTATAAGACCCCCAATAAAAATACACTATTGGTGGCCCTTCAAAATCATGTAGTTGAAACCAATCAGGTAGATCAAAGCTTCAAATATCGTGTTCTTGAGGAGTGGTATCAGTGGTGGACCCAGATTCCTTCCGCAAGAGCTATCAAATCGTCCGAAAGGTTTAAATAAAAATCATTGGCCAAATTAATTAAGACACATTTTCAACATCAGATAATAAAATCGTTTCATCGAATAATCTTAAATTACACTATGTATACATACATTTTATTGACAGTTAACACTAAATAACTACTAATTAAAAAATAATAACAAATTAATTGCTGTATTTACTTACCTAAGATCCTTTTAAATAAATCTCAGCAAAATATTATTCAAAAAATCATTTATTAAATTTGACGTTTTGACTATCGAATAATCTTAAATTACACTATGTATACATACATTTTATTGGTAGTTAACACTAAATAACTACTTATTAAAAAAATAATAACAAATTAATTGCTGTATTTACGTACCTAAGATCCTTTTAAATAAATCACAGCAAAATATTATTCAAAAAATCATTTATTAAATTTGACGTTTTGACTATCGAATAATCTTAAATTACACTATGTATACATACATTTTATTGGTAGTTAACACTAAATAACTACTTATTAAAAAAATAATAACAAATTAATTGCTGTATTTACGTACCTAAGATCCTTTTAAATAAATCACAGCAAAATATTATTCAAAAAATCATTTATTAAATTTGACTATTTGTTATTATCAAATATTTTCCACAAAATAATATCATAACTGAAAATTAGCGTAATTTTAACAACGATAATACATAATAAGAATATATCTGAATCACAATTTATTTTATTTATATCTATACTATTATATCAAGCTGAAGGAAGAGTTCGAATATTTGAACATGCTAATTTTATGAGCAAGTCCGATTTGAAAAATTCTTCTTGCGTTAGATAGACCGTATATTGAGGATGACTATAGGCTTGATAACATCATGATACCACTCATAGGAACCAGCAGTAGCCATAAATAAATTGCCAAGAGGAGATATAAGCGTATGTGTCGTTGTCATGACAACTTTATTCACTGTGGGCCAAGTTGACTATCTATTTTTAGTTCCATATTTTTTTTTGGTATTATTAAAGTTTCCTACTGTATTTTTTTTACTTAGCCCTGGTGAAGACCTACAATCTAGGCCGAAACTTTGGCAAACAATAAAAAAATAAATTCCACTTATTAGTGTGTTTTCTTCATTGACCGCAACCCCCGACCGATTCCTCCTTAAATTAAACTTTTTAATGAGTGTGAAAACGTTATTCTGTAATTAAAATTGGAGGATAAAGGAGCGAAAAAAGTGTGAAAACGTGAAACTTATTAAACTTCATTGCCGTTTATAAAAAATCATTGTAGTTTTCCTTGAAGGTCTATGCAATAAATAAGAGTGAACAAAAATTTTAGGGTTTGATTTGAAAGGTTATTTCGTATTTAAGGGTGAATCCAATGATAAATAATAAATGATGAATGATAAATTAATATGAATTATGCAAAGTAATAATATAAAATAATATTTACAAAGATTATATTTAATAACTTACTAGAAACCTATCAGTGGCATAATGATCAGTAGAAGGTAACTAAGTGTTTAAGATAATTGTCATAATTGCGATTTAATTCTCCATTGAATTAAAAAATTGAACTTATATATATTTAATAGTTATAATTTTTGATTATAATATGTATTTACAATGCCATTATACAGTTCAAAAATTGTTCCAGTCAAAAAGAGAAATTACTATCAGAAATTAATATATAAAGTAATAACAATTTATTATAATTTTATATATTAAAATAAAAGTCAGATATGAGGCATTGTATTGCAGGCAATATTTGATAATATAAAAAAGCCTGAAAGCGTAATTTGACATATAAATTACTAAATAATATTTTTAAGACTAGCGTAAAAGAATATAAGGAAGCAACTACTCCAAAAATAAAAGGTATTGAACAAGAAAACAACGCCAAGTAAAATTTAAATTTAAAAACTTTGTTACACTTATAGTTTTACATTAAGAAAAAAAAAAAAAAAGAAGCGAAAACATATATTTTCTAAACCAAACTTTCATGTATTTAATGACAATTATTATTTTTGCTGACCTACACTAATAATCGTAAGGCGAACTTTTCCTTCCAATCTCTAAATCCTGCTTTTTAGGGTGCCGGATCAGGTCCTCCCCAGCCGTAGTTAAGAACAAACTTAATTACAGCATTTTACATCAACTCAAGGTAGAAAACTAATTTAATCATGATATTATAAGACACCAAATCAACTCTAATTATAACCTATTATTTACTTAAGTCACTCATAAATTACGAAAGATTTGATTCAGTCGTTGAAATATTATAATCACCTAATGTATCTATCATTTTAAAAATATAAAGTACTATTTATGTGTTATAAAGTGTATGTAAGTAAGAAAATAATAATTACTGTGATTAATATCTATTACATAATCTGAGCTTATATTTTTGGGGACCATCTTTTGCTTTATATAGCAATCAATGGAGTCAGAGTTGTTATAAAAAAAAAATATAAATATGTATATATTTTTTTTTTCTCGTAAACTGACTGTATTGCATCAGAGTAAAAATAATTTATATTTCTTATTATACGAGGGTAATGAGAAATGAATAAAACATTAAATAAAAATGAATCATTTACGAAATGCTAATGAAACCTAAAGATACTTAAATTTCCTCAAGATATTCATTGGATAAAACCATTTTCATTGGATATTTTAAAATTATTGGTTTGAGTTAAAGCACATTTAATCATTTTTTTTTTTCAAACACCAAACAACCCTCAAACAATAAGCTATAATCTCTTCTTAAAATAAATTAACCCTAGATTTCTTATATATACGCTTGAACTTTTATTTCATATTATTTTTGTATGTACATATATATATATATATATATATATATATATATATATATATATATATATATATATATATATATATATATATATATATAAAACAATAATTATATTATGATCAACTGGTTTCATATTATCAAATTATTTGTCACTTAATATACATCGCACTGGTTCAGATTTATCCTTAACCGCTTTGCTTTGTAATAACACTAAGCTCATTCTGGAATGCGAATGTGTTGTCAGAACTGGTATCGACAAAAGGGAAATGACCCTCTAAATTACCACAGAGTAGGGAGCCCATCGTAGATATTATCTGATGTCACAGAAAGGGTTTTTCTCGACCAACAATAAGACATAATATGTTATTGACTTGTCACTTATGGGGTAGTTCCGAATCATTTCTGTAATATTATTTTAACCGCTCAAGTAAAATGCTTTTTATACAATTTGAATAATTTTATAGATGTTTCTTTCATATATGGCATTAAAAAAAAAAGAAAGAAAAAAGATCACAAAGAAATTCGAGAGAATGACTATGCATGGTCATGGTTAGCACGGAAAATGGTTAGCACAAACTTTGCAATTAATAGTAGATATATATACATAAATGAATAGCAGATCCCATAAATAAATTAAATCTATTTCAGCTAAGTCTTTATCCTGGTCGATGTTGGGTTATCATTAAGAGTCTCGTGTTCCAGAACTATCTCATTAAAAAAATATCTGTAAGAGATGGTCCTAATAGTTCGTAATCTGAGGCGGGGCCACTAAACTACGAATAGGGCCTCATTTTCCCATTAATGAAAGAAAAACAAAAAATTCATAATGGCCTCTCCAGTAAATGACTGGAAGTGGTAAAGACGACAGAATTAGAGAAAGAGTGGAGATAAAACATCCCTATGGACAATAGCTTTCCCACCCCGCCAACCACAATATATAGGAGCCTACCCCATTATTTCCTTATAGAAAATTCACAATGCCTGCAGGAATAATATTTTCCGTCCGCAAAACTAAATTCATTGTTAGTCATTTTCAAGCAGCAAAGAGGACGTTCAATAGATTTCGAAAAATAAATAAAATCGTCAGTTGGAAATTCCGTATTTAATTAACAAATAACATCCTTTTTTTCATGCTTCTTTTTCCAGCCATCATCAGGTCGAAAAAAAGACTCGAAGATTAAAAAATATAAAGGGAACAAAAAAAAAAAAAGTAGCCCAATAAAGGTTACAACTGTCAGTTGGTTTGACTGAAGATTTAAATTAATTGTAAATACTTTTGACGATTGACATAATTTAAAAAAATAACTTTCTTAAGTTCTTCGGGTGGTATTAGTAGGTAGAGATACTATTCTATTTTTTAACACTTTTTACTTTCCGATAAAATTAGAGCGTTCATACACACAAACTCTTCAGCTTTATATAATAGTATAGATATAAGTAAATTCAAATAAATATAAATTTATAAAGTATGATGCAGCATATATATTTTTTAATTTGTTTAACTCTTTTAGTGCCAATATATATCATTTGTCGTTATCTCTTTTCCCAAATGTTACGAATAATGATACATCGTATTTGGCACTAAACGGGTTAAATAGACTATAATTAATTAAATATATCTTTTCTAACAGTTGAATTAACTCCCTTAAAACGAAATTTAAGAATTGAATGTCAAATAAAAAAGTGAATATAGTAAAATAAGCTGATCTCAGCCAGTGATTTACAATGTTCAATTAGCATATTAATAACATGAATTTAATAAATACTCACAAAAAGCAAGCGCCAGACTGAGATGGTCGTAATAGAACGAGCTAATATCTGATACCGGATTTCAGGTATTGCCTTAAAGGACTGCCGCCAACGCTTTCCTGCTTAAGTTCTAACACTTTACTTCATTTTTCTCCAAATAGCTTTCAAAATTTTCCTCACTCCCATCAACAAACCATTATATTGTTTGAGAAGAGTTCTTCCTCGTAAGACGATAATTCCATAGCCTAAGGTACTTCAGTTATAGACCTATAAAGTCAGGCTAGTATTGAAATCGTCGGTCGATTTTATATTCATATCAGAAATTTTTCTGATTAAAATTATAGACGCCCACCTAGAATTTTATGTAATTTATAATCCACCTTGAAAATTTAAAATCATAACAAGTCTTAAATGAACGTGTATATTAAATTTTGAATCTTTAGAGCATTAGCAGAAATAATACTAAACATAGTTAAAATAAAAAAGATTAATTTTTACAATTTTTTTTAGTAAATAATTTTTAATATTTTAATGTATGATAAACATAATAATAATAATAATATGTTCTCGTGCTTGTAGTTATGTACTTACAAACAAATACAAATACACTGAGCTAGTCACAAAATAAAAAATTGTATATTTTTACTTTCACTTACCTATATATGAAGTACCTACGTTGATACTTCATAAAGGATAGTATTACGGTATCTATCCGTAAGGATAAGGATAGTACAATAGTATCTATCCTTTAGGCTACTAAAGGAAAGTATTACGATCGTGAAAAATTTCGAATTCGAGTTTTCAACGGAAATAAACGTTTTAAGTTACCCTGAGTCTAAATAACTATATGGTCCGTGCGTGTTTGTGTCTGTATAACTTAACAACGAAAAGTTGTACGAAACCGAAATTACGTATTTAAGGTAGGTATATGTCTGGGATGTTACAGCGACTTTTTCGCCAAAATCGAAGCACTGCCGATGATGCCACTGTGCATCATCGATTTTTACATTTTTTTTTTACAATATTTTTGAAAAAGGCTCAAAGGATTTTGATCATACTCGTTATAACAATGTACAATTACATGGCCTTTAATATGAGCAAGGTCTTATCCTCATTGAAATAATCTGGCAGGGCTTGAATGCTGAATTTTCAAAATATCTTCCGTTAAAGTACCTTTAATTTTGTTTATCTGTTAGTTTATATTTCTTTGGAAAGCTAAAATTAAAAAAAAATCTAACATATGAAGTAGTAGAAGATAAAGGAGAGTGACGAAAAACGCATAAACTTAATTAATTGTTGTAGTTAATAATTTCTACTTATATGTTATTTAAATGTTTCTATTGAAATTAAATTATTAAAGTGTTAAAAAATGCAGCTATAGTTATAATTCTCAAAAATTATTATAAAATAATTCCACATTTCAATTTGAAATTCAAAGTTTAGTAATAGCAAGTTTTTTTTTAAATATTAGCATTAAAGCATTCCTGAATAAGAAAAAATAAAAGAATCTCATCAATTAAAAATGAGTTTTTGAAACAGTCCATTGTCAACTTATGAATAAATGCTGTTTGTCGTTTGATCTTCGACAAATAAGATGAATGAATAAACGTATTTTCTCTTTAGTTCTTTGAAATTAACAGCTTCCACGTGGAGACAGTATGTAATGAGACATTTCTGTTTATATGAAGTTTGAATTCAGCGGTATATACTAGGCTTAAATGGTGAACAAATACATATAAACAGAAATGTCTCATTGCATACTGTCTCCACGTGGAAGCTGTTCATCAAGGACATGTATACGGGAACAAGGAGGGAATGAGATGAAGAAAGGACCCCAGAGACAAAACACTCGACGTCTTAACAGAACAATGGGGCAAGAGTGATAATTCCCAATGGCTGAGGAGTTACAAAAATAAGGTAATACAATTGTAAAATTAGGAGTTATTAATTTATTACCGTAAAGACCTAACACTGTAATAATTAATAAAATTAGTAATGTTTTGCTAATTAGGTAGCTAGAAGGCATCGTACAAGACACAAAGATTTTAAACATAATTAGCTATATAATTGAAATTAACCATATACGTTAATACTATAATTCGAAATATTCTGATGATAGTTAATCCTATGAGCTTTTTTTCATTAATTATTTATACATGTAGATATTTTTTTTTTTAGACGTTTCGGATAATTAGCAAGAAATAGACTGTGGTCAGATTGATACGTGTATTGGGCAGATTCTTACGTAATAAAAACAATCTTAGGATGCAAGCTATAAAAATAATAAAGAAAATAGGTTTGAGAACAGTGTCTTAAAAACGTCTACGGTTGAGGAAAGAACTATAAATGTGAATACAGGAATCGAGAGACAATAACAAAACATTTAATTAAAAATGTGATTATGGACCGAATTATTTTACAAGTTTTTCCTACACGTAGTTTTGATGACATAAGTTGTACATTATAACAAAAGTTTGCGTGACTAAGTGAAAAGGAGAGAAATTGGTGAATCAAAGTGCAGTGCAGTGCAATTTCATCATCGTTTCGACACGTAATACAATCATAAAATAAACATCAAACTTGCAGATACCACATATGTAGAATTAGAATGTATCTACAATTGATAAATTTTATTTTACATCAATTTTTAATTTTTATTAATTTGTTTGATCTTTGTTGGTATAAGTATGATTCACTGTTATAGTGAAATAATAAATTGTTGAGATGCAAAAGAACCTTATACTTGAATTATTTTAGAAAAATTGTAAATGTTTTTTCCTGTTGTTTTTATTACTTAATAATTTTATTACTTTTTCGAGAAATAATGTGATCTCTAAAATAAATTTATAAAAAGACATATTCCTAAAATAATTCGTCTTTAGTTTTATTTACTAATTATAAAAGTATTCGGTCCGTAGTTGGAAATCTTTAGTAAGGCTAAGTAATAATTGATATTAGCTCTTGTTGTCATTTTAATAGATTTATTTTTTTCTTTTTAATCATATTTGTTTTGTCATTTATATCGACAGAAATACACCTCAATATATTACATTAAATATCAAGGTGCAAAAAAAAAATTGTTTGTTTATTTTACACAAAGATTGTTAGTGTAATTTTCAAGTGCTCGCGAAATTGTCAGGCATACCTAATTGTTTTCTTATATGCGAAGTGAGGATTGGAATTTTTGGAAAACCTGAGTAAAAGTGCCATTTCTGGCACAAAGAATTATTAACTTCAAACGTGATTTCTCTAGAAGCTCAAAGCACTGTTAAGGTACAAATATATTTAAATTATTCATCTGAAAATAACTTAAATTATATATAAATTAATTAAGAAACTTCAAGCCCAAAGTGTAAGCCCAAGGTGTAAAGCATTTGCCTTTAAAGCAAGATAAAATTACCATTCTATTGTTATATTACCTATTTATTTATTTTAATAGCTGCAAATACACATGCCAGTTGATTACACTATTTGAATATTATATGAATACTTGTTTTTATTCAGGTAATGTTTTTTTCTCTAGTTTTATTAACATAGTATTCTATGTCAATAGAATAATATTATAAATATTAATATATTTATAATATTATTCTATTGACATTTATTATAGTTAAAAACTAGTCGATTGACATTTTCAATTCATTCAGTTAATAACATTTTTTAAACTCTATCATAGATTGTTTCAACTCGACATATTATATACAAAAATGTTAAAAGTGTTAAGTAGAAAGTACCAATAGGCCTTATCTAAGGCCGTTAAATTAATTAATTTAATAAAATTAATTTTATTTCTCTCGAATCTGCTCGGCCCCACGGCCTAACCATCTTATCTATGAGATGCAAACAATGTCTAATAGACCAGATCCCTAGAGACACTTCACCATTCAGACTGCAGATATCCTGCCAACTTACAATGAACTTGTCTCATCTGCAACACATTACTTTAACCTGCATAAAATATTTGAATTGAACAAAACACGCACACGTACACAAAATTTAAACCTAGTATCCTGAAATTCCAAGAAAAAAAGTAAATGCTTCTTAGTTTAATACATAGTATACATAGACCTGCAATTAACAAATCTGTTTAATATACACACTTCTATTCAAAATCATCATATCCCTCAGGTGCAGTCGGTAGACTCAAGATGTACACAGCGATCTCTTGATCCATTAATAATCAAAAGACAGGCTAACCAAGCCGTTTGTTCAATCATTAATATTTTAGTCCAATTAAACTTAAATTGTATAACAATATAGCTCATTTGACTAGGGTTAGTTTGAAACTAAAATGATTTTAATTGAAAGCGGGAAAAATAAATTATTTCTAAGTTACTTAAATATTTTTGCTAGAGATGATACAATTTAAATGCTTGAAAAACATTACGCTGAGGGCCACAATAACCTCTAGGTCCGCAGACTCCGGCCTAGAGCTTCACGCAAAAAAACAACAAACAAAAAACAATTTGAATAACTAAGGATTGAAAATTTTATTCAGTTCAGAAAAGTCCTAATTATCATAAGTTCTGTTATGCAGTAAAATTAAAAATTTCATCATAAAGATAATTTTCTTGAGGAAAATTGCCGGACCAACCGCCACCCCCACCTCCGATGATATGAATAGGAGGCGTCAAAACTCTTGAGTCTAGGAGCGTCCAAACTTTAAATCCGACCCTGAGTGATTCATAAATAAGATTTTAAAAGATTTACATCTTAGTACTTTTCAGAGTATATTTTGTTGGTATACTACGAGAAAAAACAATATTCCAACGCCTGCGAAAAGTATTATATATAATACCACTCTGTAAAAATATGAATGAAGAGGGAAACAGAGATAACTACACAATAGAGGACCGTGCGTATCACAAGAGGAAAATATGGAAGAATTTCAATGTCGCGAAAAGTGAAATATGGGTGGAAAATAACAAGAGCAGAGAATGAAGGAATCGATAAGGGAGTTATGAATGAGCCAACGATATTTAAGTGTTATTTCATAACTAAAACATTTGTAGCTTAATACCTCAATATTTTTAACTGTAATAATTATTATTATTATGATTATTTATTTTATTTTTTTATTATTTAATAATTTCATAATGAACATAAATTTTATACTGTACCACAATGGACCAGTCTCTAAATAAAAATACATTATACAACTTTATACATACAAATTTTTAATTTAAGGTAAACAATTTGATCAAAAATGTATGATGTTAAAGTGGAAATTTATTTATTATTTTTATTTTTCTCTCCTTTTTACTTTTTTTTTCTTTTTCATATTTTTTCAATACATGTACATTTTTGCTAAGAGAAGAATTCATTTTATACTTATTTATTTTTTGTTGCTATTGATGTAAAAACCTATATACTTTTATTATTGTAGTTTTTTGGCCTTTTTATTTGTTCATTTTTGTTATTCTGAAGTGACCTAGTCAGATAATAAAGCAATTTTTCTATCTTTCTATATATCTACAACTAAATATTTTTAATAAAAAATTAAAGAAAAAAAATATAAAAAAACTTTCGCATTTGACTGTAATCATAAAATTTACTATAAGACTTTATATTTTCTTAAAATGTGTTTTGTTCGTTTCTACAACAAAATAGAGAAGTACCAAGCATATTTTAACCTACTATTGTTAATTAAAATTAAAATTTTAAAACATACAAATATAGTGTTAAAAATAACGAAGGCATTCCAGAGTTATTAACCATATCAAAAGTGTAACATATTAATAGAGAGTGGGCAACTAAGAAAGAAATTATGGAACAATATTCAGGAATTTGAAAGGGCTACTCCATGCGGATACATTTCATGCCATGTTTAAAATATATAAAGATAGACAAAATTATTAATATATTATTTTAATTATAGCCAACCAAACCTATGTTAAATTAGGTGTAATTGGAATATAAAAAGGGTGTTTATAAATTATTAGAATCTTTCACTGTTGGATGGAGTCAGCTCTTCTGACACCGAAAGAAAATTAAACAAGGATGATTTTATGATCCATTACTATCTAATGATTACGCAGATCATATCGGAGGCTGCATAAAATGGTAGCAACTAACTTCAACCCTGACGGTAATGTTACTAAATTTATATATACATAAATTTAAAATGAATTTAAAAATAATAAATCGTAATTAATATTTCAATAATTATAAAGAGATGACCGAAAAGTCACCACAGCATTCTCGAGTGCAATGCGACCAATCAATACGATTTGGGACAAAAATCAGAATTTGTTTCTACATTAAGAATTTTCATTTATTAAAAGATATATATATATATAAATATATATATATATATATATATATATATATATATATATATATATATATATATATATATATATATATATATATACACATACACACAGTTAAAACACTTCGAACATCATTATAAGAGTAATCAATGATGTTTTCTAAAATCATATTATCACCATTATCGTCAGAAAAATAATTCGTATTAGTGTTTATTAAAACTGTTTCACGTAAAAGCGCTTCTAATTATTCAAAGAATAAAATTAATTAAATTAAATCATTAACTCAATTTATTATTAATAATTGAATAAGTTAATAACTTAATATATAACCTATTTTTTTTTTACATATATTATATTAAATTTAGTCACATTAATTCCAACCATTAATTCCTAAAGTGACGTAACTGTATAAGTGGCCAATGTAAAACATAATAAATAAAAAAATAAATTGAAATCATCAGTATTAATATTGTCGTTAGCGATCTAAGTTTACAACAAATCAGAGTTTTTGATGCATCGATCTTATAAAAGAAAAATTAGTATTGCAGTTGGAGCTAACATTTATTGAAAACTATTCTAGAATAAGGAACGAACTTAAGTCGATTAAAAGTTGGGGATATTGTTTTTTGTCCGAAATTGAGATAATACTATTCGAATATTAATATAAATCTTTAATTTCTTCAGTCATTTTGAAAGAGAAAAATCCACTCAGGCAATCAAGACAGAATAATAAACCATTCCCAAAAAATCTCAACCTTCTCATTTTGGCTAGAATAGGTTGGTAACTTACAGGATAACCCGTCCTTACAGCCCATGTTGGAGTAAAAAAGGACATTAATCCGAAAATAAAAAAACTACTTATAAAATGTAAAATGAACATTTAGTTTATATTCATTAATTTATAGGCATTCAACCAGACCATTATTAAAAAGTTATGAAAGACCGCGTATATCGCATTTAGATATCTTCAAAATCGAAGGATTTACATCATTAAAGATTCTTGTATTTTGACATTATTATTCAATTATAATTTTTCAGGCACCTCATATACTATAATTTTGGATGATTATACATCATTTTTATGCATTTTTTCGTCGTATTTGTACTAAAAATATTGCCAAACGCATAGGTATAATATTTTTTTCTGAAGAAAAAATAGTTTCTGAAATGATTTTTCTACAATTATGAAAGATAAAATCATTGTACAAATTCAAATGCCTATGAATTTAACAATAGCAATATTGGCATCAGTAGCAATAGTAAAAATAAAATATACAAATATTCATACACGATTTACATTAAAAAAAAAATAAAGAACTATCGTTTCTCCGAAAACCATAATCAACTTAACCATTTCACTCGCTGTGTATGGAGCCATATCTTGGAGATAAATATTGAACGTATTAGCAACTCACAGGAAAGGAATGCCCTCAAAAACAAACAGGATCCACAACCTTAAGGATTCATCTCTGAGCTATTTAAGTTTCTTAGGGATGAGTAAATATGCGTCTCCATTGCATTGCATATAATACGCAAAGGTCTAGAAAGGATCCAGAGGATGAGGGACCATGTTGATATTAATGCTAAAGTACGGAGGCCCCACAAATCAGAATCGAGAAAAACTGGACAAAGATAAAATTTCGAAACTTTGGAAGTCATAACGACTGAAATGTGAGAAAATGTGTCTATTGTTAAATTGATAAACATTTTGAATTCATACAATCAATTTTTCTTTAATAATTGTGGAATAATCAAATGAGAAATTATTTTATTTATGTATTTTTCGAGAAAAAAAAATACTATACCCACACGCTTGGCAATATTTTTAATAGAAAGACGATGAAAAAAATACATAAAAGTGATCTATTATGACTCCAAGCTTCTAGTTTATGAGGTGCCTGAAAAGTAATGACGTTCAAAATACAAGATTCTAAAATGGTGCAAATCTTTCAATTTTGAAGATATCGAAATGCGATTTGTGGGGTCTTTCTTCACTTTTTAATGATTATAAATTAGAGTATTAAAAAGTAAGTGTTATCAATAAACCTCAAGTTTTCGCCACACGGCAACCGTACGTTGGCAGTAGACCTACGACATTTTCCCTTTGGCATCTTTTGATGGGATCATCCGTTTGGCCGTGAGGAGCATATGAGCCTATTTTTATTGGACATCCTTTATTATTTTAAGGAGGAGGTTACAAAGAATTTGACGTCATTCAGAAGTTTCCTTAAAAAAAATAAAATAAAATAAGTATCGCACAGCGAATCAAATAACTTAATCTCCCAAGAGTTAAATATTTTAGCGTCGACGGAATTAATTGCAGTTTTCATACTCCCTCTTCATTCAAGAAGAAAAGATCATTAATCTAGAATTCAGATCGGCAAAAACTAAAAAACCGTCAATGCAGTAAAAATTTCGTGACTGGGATGAATATGGTACCGAAAATCGTACATATTTTAAATTTTAGTCACAGTTTCGAATTTAAAGAAATCCTCAGTATAATAAAAGTGACACATGATTTTCCATTTACAGCTTCGCTAATGCGACAATTTTTTTATATTATGGTTTCCTTTATGTTCACGGTATCTAAACCAACTTACTAATTCCCAAATCAATCCATAGTTTTTATTATGGAATGATTATTATTTATTATTATTATTATTTATTTATTTATTTAATATATATATTTATTTTTATTTATTTATTTTAAAGTATTAATGTATATTATCTATTAAATACAATTATAGTATCAAGAAAAAATCATCACAAGCCTTTAGGGTGAATTTAATCTTCTATACAATATTATTTAGATATGTTTATACATAACTATAACATAAATAGTCTACTTCGAAATAGATAAGAAACGCAAAAAAAAAATATATCTTAGGACTGACAACACCTAAATCTAAAAATATACGACTGCCTTTAAATATTTACAAAGCTGCAGCACGGTGAAAGTCTCAGGTTCCAGCGCTGTATGAGCCTATTCTATAAATTTTAAACGTGGTTTCCAATTTCAATTTTCTATGTTTTCATGCAAGAAATTTGAACACCAACGTTTAAAGTAAAAAATATTTTTTGAGAGAGAGATAAAAAGTTTTTAATTGATAAACAATATAAGCAGCAATAAGTATTGGCGCTATAAGTTTCCATTCATAATATATATACAGTATAAAATAGAATAATAAAGTTGGATTTATTATCTTTTTTCATAGATGATTTTTCATTAAAATCAATAAATTAAGTTTCTTGCGAATTCTGATTCATTACTTTTTAAAGAAATTTGAATTTAATTTTTTTTATTTATTTGTCAACAATTCCCTCACCCCTTACAATAACGTCATAGTTATCTCAAAAATCGGCGATTTTTAGTTGTGCTTGTTTTCAGAATGCTCTGGAAGAGTAGTATATTTCTACAAGATCATCAAATCACTAACTCAATATTAAGCTGCTTAATAAATCTCGTTTTTGTATTATGAAATATTTCAGGACTATTATATTATGATTGTTTATATTTATTCTTCTTCAAACAGAGAAAAAACGTCAGGTCTCATCTGAAAAGATCGGCTATATAGTAAAAACTTTAATAAATTTTATTCTACTTTTAAGTCACTCTCCTGAAAAATCATGTTTTTGATATATGACGTTCTTGAAAGGAGTGAGTGAGGAGGAGTCATCTTTGATTTACGACATAAAATAGCCATCGTCCGAAATTTTTTTACATGAACCTCTCCTATCCTGTGGACAATCCTGAAATATTAAGATAACCTAAAATGAAGTTTTCAGGTATATCTTATGTGTCAAATAATAGTTAAAACTAATTTTTTTTGTAACAAGTTTACAGTCACCCCAGTCATAAAATAGACAATAAGTAAAAAAATAAGAAAACTTAAACAAAGTTTTTTTAGTTGTGACCACTTCGTTATATATATATATATGTGCCCTCCTTTTTTTATTTATTTTATATGTATGTGTATATATATATATATACACATATACATATATATATATATATATATATATATATATATATATATATATATATATATATATATATATACATACATATAAAAAAAATAAAAAAAAGGAGGGCAAACAGGACAAGAAAATCGATAATCATCCACTAAACAAAATTGGATAATAACAAGGTTTGATATTGGCATCATTATGCAATTGAATTATTATATAACATTCAAAAAGATCCTTTTTATCATTGATGCCTTTCCAGAATCATTTCTAGTCATATCATATTATCTATATTATACAGTTTTCCATATCCGACAATTCTTTATATTACTGATCAAAAACAAGGGAAATAAAATAACATTCTCTCGTACAATCGACTGTTAAAAAAGAAATCGAGAATACATTTAGACTGTATTCACTACCATCTCAAATTTTAAAATGATACAGTTTCATAATAATATTCACAAATATTCAAATCGTACTTTTAGGCTGCACAGAGCATAAACATTGTTTAACTTCAAGAGAATGAATGATAACAATTTTCAAACTTTTTCCTTCGCCCGAAATCATCGCCAGACATTGAAAAAATTATCATATTTGCTTTAGCCCTACAAATAATAAATTTTCTTACTGATTAATATAAGCAGTTTTGAAAATAAATTATCTTTACGAACAGTTCTACAAAAAATATTGGCTCAGGAAGATATTAAAAAGCAAATATTTCCATTGCTATCCAATTTTAGACTCATAAATACTCGATTATAACCAAATTAATTTAGTAAATAATGAATTGCTTTGAAATTTCTTGACGGGTTAATGACCCTGAACTTCCTTGTCATGTTCTATTTCATAAAGTGGAAATAGATACTCAATCTAAAGTAATTAAACTATTGCTTGTTGATTACCTAAGTGCAAAATTAAAGTAGAATGCTATTCGCAAGCGTTAATGACTTATGACTGGTAAGTACATATGTACGATAATTGGTGTGTATTTTATTACTTTGTGATTTAATCAAGGAAGAGTGTCCTTTCATTAAATTTAGAGCTTCATGTTGATGAAAAAATGCATTTTGCAATTTTTAACAAATATCTCAATTATAAATATAAACGAAATGATGATATGTCATATCCATTAAATAAATGGATAAAAAGGGAATGAACAAATTTATCCACAGACACCCACCTAGGGATTCTTAACAAACTACTAATTAAGTTAATAATTAAATTAGCAATACAATATTGACTTTAATTGCTAATGAGGACTATTCAACGAATCGTATCAGGCATCCCATAATTATAGGTTCCCTCAAAGGAGTGAAAGGGACATAAAATATTAATCCTATCGGAGAACTGAATAGTTGTAATGGATAATTAATATTTTTAATGTAACTTATAGATTATTTTTATTAATCTTTAATAACTTTTTAAGTCTTTGCTCTGTATGGCTTTCAAAGTTCTTATATTCCAATCGATTTGTTGTTTTTTGTTTAAAATAAGAAAATAATATTGCCGATTGTATTAAATGAGCTCAAATGTAGAAAAAGTACAAAAAACAAAAGACACTTCAGTAAAGTAGATAGACCAAGAAAATATATTTTAGAAAAAAAAAAGTTAGATTAGCTTAGTGAACTTTAAAACCCTTAAATACGAATTTTCATAAAAATTAAAAAATAGAAATTTTTGTACTTGCTTTTTTTGGAGGATTTTGTTTTCCTGCCTATGTCGGAGCAATCATGACTCCTTAGGTTTTTTTCTCTAACTTAGAGCAATTACATTTTATGCCTTTATAAGAGAGAAACATTAGTGTGAACTAAGGAAAAAGTCTTTAAATGTTTCATATTATATCTCCGGTTCTGATTTGTTCACGGTCTGGTTTGTTCCATTTCTTACCGATTTCAAATAGTTTATTGGACCACTCCCAAATTTCGTATGGATCGGTTGAGTCGTGTTGAAGTTATCGAAATTTGGCAAGAATCTTCGGACACGTGATTAATATTTTTCGACCGAAAAAGTTTCGGTTAATTCGGTCCGTAGCCTCCCATTGTGAGATAGTTCGATCAATGAACTTTCCAATTAAAATATTTACAATAAACATTAATGGAATGTGCGAAGGAAAATCAGACAGAAAAAAAAAAATCTATTCATAAACAGCTACTGCCACTGATCAGATGAGTATTAAGCTTAATTCATGTTCATAAAGGAATATACAGCCTTTGATAAGAGAAAAGTTACCGCATGCATCAAAGCATCGTTAGTTTTTTATTATTTTCTACTGGAATATTATCGTTAATCCACATGATAGCGACACGATTCATAAATTAAAGTAATATTGGAATAAAGCATGTATGAATCCGAACTTGCATATTCAATAATGTATGTTTTTATTGGTATTTTATTACTAGAAATGATCGAATTTCTGTACTAACCATTCCATTTTAAGAGCTTTTCTGATTTTATTTTTTTATTCAGCATATTTCAAGATTAACGAAATAGATCAAATTGTATTTACAATCATCATTTTAGGTTTATTTCTCGATTCCGTTAATTTGACACAAACATCATTTTTAATTAAAAATGACAACAAACTAAAAAAAACTTCCTCTATCCACGACTTATCTCTGAGACTACTGGGCCGAATATTTTATAAGATTTGGCCAGGATGATACTAGTAACTCGATAATTAGTAACTAGGTATTGTTTTAATTTTCCCTTACCTACAATAGTAAGGGGAAGTATTGCGATCGTGAAAAATTTCAAATTCGAGTTTTCAACAGAATACACGTTTTAAGGTCCTCGGAGTCCAAATAACCAACTCAAAAGTCCAAAATTTAACGCTGATCAAAAAAGTTTCTATGAATATGGGTCAGCAAATGAAATTTTGACCAGTTTTCAGGCCAAAAATATGAAAAAGATACAATTTTCGACACTATTTGGCTATTAATGAAGTAACGATTCCTTGCATCAAACATAGAAACGAAACTAACGTGATAGAGCATTAAATTTGTCGTCGAATGAAACCAATAGCAGCTCGATGAACCAAACATACGATCTTAACTTGTAGGAGTTAACAAGATTTTAAAAATCAAGTTGTACGTTGCGAATAATCCTGTGTTACCTTTTTAGGTTCCTAGTCTCGTCGGCTTTTGCAAAATAATCTAAGTAAAACGTTGATTTGGAATTCGGCATTCGCCAGTCATAGTGAACATCATGTAAACGCCGACAATTCATCAAAGATCGTGTGTTCGATCTATTAGGCTGCTATTAGGGTTGGGATATCTAAACGCGATATTGATATATCGGATTTGAAAAACCAACATGTTCTATCGAAATCTTTACACCCGATGTAACGATGATATCGATATTTTACAACGATATATCGATAATACCGACATTTTAAACTATATTAAAGTAGAATCTCGATAATTCATATCCCGATAATTCGTATGGATAAAGGGAGATTTTCAAAGGACCAGAGACCTTTGAAAATCTCCCTTTAATCCGTATAAAAACAATGCTATCTAGCCCCCTCGATAATTCGTATTAATTTTCGTCTTCCAAGTATTGTAAACGTCTTATAATTCGAATTTCCAAATAAAAAATACGCTTTTATTTTCTCCCCATCTCTCTTTTTAAAAAGTTGTAAAAAACTTGTAACCAAATTATTAGCCGCCAACATGGATTGATCAGAAAAATTAAGTTCGCTCATGACTGACAAGTCCGTGAAACAAACGTGTTTAAAAAAAAAAGTCACCGATAGCCTATCGTGCAACCACAAAAGCATGAATCTTCAATATTTTCGTACAATAAGCGAAAATCTTCAACTTTTATTGATAATTGTACAGCCCACAACAGTATCCCATCTCTCAGTGATGCTAATGTTCTGATTTTGCCTCCCAACACAACCTCTGAACTGAAGTCTCTAGACGGCCATATTTAAACGATTAATACATTTAATGCAAGAAAGTAGTGATGCAACTCTTTTGCAGCATCGAGGATGGGAATCACCTATCTCAAAATGAATTTCGCCTATTTTGACGAAGGTTTATCGGTAGCTAGGATCCTACCGATCCTAGACTCCGTTGGAAAAAGAGATGAAGAAGAAATCGGTGTGCCGACAATTAGTTCTAAAATGGAGAAATTTGGAGAAAAAACTACATAACCCCAACATAGCAGAGATCTAGATTTTTAAGAGCTGTCTTAACTTCGTGATGTGCATGCCCACAAAAAATACTCAAATAAATATTTACTCTTCCGCGATTTTGCTATAGAATTTTTTGTCTATAACTCAGCATGTTTATATTTATTGTCTTTTTTTAAAATTCAATTGGTATTTGTGAGTAGACTTTAATTGGAGGTGTTGTTTATCTCTTGAGCGAGCGTAGCTATCGGAAGTTGAGAGCTGTAATCTAAATTTAAATTACAGTAAGGTCCTGACCTCAACTAATAAGGATCCGTTGGGTTTCATTGTATTTGTTGTAGGCATGCGCAGCTTGAAATACAGTCAGATCTTAAAAATCTAGACGTCCGTCATGTTGGTGTCACGATTCTGGAGTTTTACCAATAAATACAAGAATAAACAAAACATTTAATTACTAAACAATAATTAGTGGATACGATTTATATATTAATGGTGCTAATTAAGCCGATGTAAAGACAAATAGATAATAATATAAATGGTCATTGCATTCAGATGTAGATCAAATCAATTACACGGTTTTAGATGAATGTTTTGAGAATGCACAATATAGTCGGAAACGTTATAAAATAAATACAATTTTTAGAAGTTTGAAGGTTTTATTATTGAAAAACTCGTAGAAAAATATAATATAAATATGGCTAAAAGTCTAAAAGATAAAAATGTGTTATTACTTTTTTTTTTGTCAAAGTACAATTTTGTTTCATTTTCTTAATTTATAACGAATCATATAATATATAAAATAACTAATAAAAATATTGGTTTCTAAATAATAATTATATTATTTCATAACCTTTGCTTATATTATTTGCTTATATTAACTTATATTATTCCATAACCTTTATAATATTCATTTGATGTACTTGTCTTTGGTTTTTCATCCATTTCCTATCGATATATCGATATTTTGCTAGCGATTATCCGGTGCATATCGATGTTTGGTTTTGCTATATCAGAAAATATCGAATATCGATATTTTCCTTTCGATGTTCCAACCCTAGCTGCTATTGACTTCATTCGACGCCAAATCTAATTCTCTATCACTTTAGTTTCGATCTGTATTTTTTATTATCTTCATTAATTACCAAAAAGTGTTGCAAAATGTATTGTTTTTCCCATGTTTTTGGCCTGAAAACTGTTAAAGCCTTAATTTGCTGGCCCATGTTTAGAGGAAGATTTTTGTTCAGCGTTATTTTTTTTTCTTCTTCTTTTCCCTTGCTTCGTAATCCAATGGGAGGGTCGTGCATTTATATAAAAAAAAACTTTCAGTTTCCATGCAATAGGCATAGGAACTACCTGCATAGTAATACTTTAGTTATAAAGAATTGTTCAGCGTCAAATTTACTGTAAAACCCCCAAGAGTTATTCTTTTTTTTTTAGATACCCTTTATACTAAACCGAATTGAAATATAATATATAATAAACTCACTTTCTATTAGAAAAATATATAACATATATTTATTCTAATGGATAATATTTTAATTAATTAAAAAGGGACATATTAGTCAAACATTGAAACTGCTGTCCTGAAAATCGAACTATTTCACTTATTCACTGAAACTTCAATTAGAAATATTATATAAATATATTTAGCCTCTTTTTTTTCCCTCCCCGAACTAAATTCTGGAATGTTTTTCACTTGTTTCTTTACTATAACCCTTCTTGCCTTCAGTTTTGTAGGATTCAGCTACCAACTTTATTTTTTCACTAACCAGTCTCAACCTCTTTGGTCCATGTAAATAAATGTTTAGCTAAAATGAACACACGAAAAAAAATTAGTCATTTCGGATTGTGAAGGAAGAAGAAAAATCGGGAATGGCTTTCCCCAAAACTAATTGACAATTATTTATATTATATTATTTATCATAATTATTAATCATTAAGAAAAGAGAGTTCAAATTAATGATGATTATTAGTATTATGCGTAAATAAACATTACAATTCGTTTAAAAACAATTAATCACTGAATACCTAAAACTGACAGATCTTCCGTCACAACCGAACGTCGCGTTGAATTATTCACCAAAACGTAAAAATTGGCTATTGGAACATTTATCAAGACATCGTTTTGTTTCTCGACCTTGTAAATTTATCATCATATTTCGAGTAGGGAAACATAGGACCGCTTTATATATTGCCGCTCAATAATACAGAAATATTGTGAGATGATTGTGTGTTTTTGGAAGGATCGGACTAGATATTTATATGTTAAACAATACACGTAATGAAATTACTGAGTAAACAATTGGTTACAGGTCAGAATAAGGTATTCTAAACACCCAAAACTTTCGTAAGTGACAGAAGGTAAAATTTCGAAAAGTCAAATATTGAAATATTTCATTGATTTCAATGAAGAGTATTTTAAAAGTAGGGACTACATTTTATCTTTTAATTCAAACTGTTTCATAACTAAATCTTTTTTTTTTCTATTGGTGTCCAAAAGAAATCAATCGATCACGTCCATTTTAATGAGATTGATAATTTAATTTAGTAGTACTCAGTACGCGCTTGCCCATATATTAAGGGTTAGATGCGTACGAGGCATCTGGACGACTCATTATACATTAAAACAGTAGCGGTTTCATACAAAATAATTCGTTGCTGGAAGATTATCAAACTGACGTAATAATCGAAAAAACTTAAAACTTGTCTAATATTCGCATTTTACAATCTTCAATTACAGTTAAGAAAGTGGGATGATGAATATAATTGAATAAATTATTTAAAAAAAGGATTTTTATTTCTATGCGCTAGACCCTCGTTGTCCTCCCATAAATGATAGGGGCAAGTATACACCACACGCTATTCGAAGTACTTGGAAGAACAGTATCTGAAGGTTCCATTTACCACAACAATTAAAAAACAACAAAAAAAACCATTGTGGTGGATAAACACCGATAAAACTGTACAGCACGTGTTGAAAAATCCAAAATAATCAACAAGTTGGAACTGATATCTTTACAACTCGTTATATTTCACCTCAGCGAAATCCCGTGATTGATTTTTGATATATTAATGCATTAGAATTCATGCTCTGCTCATACCAGTTCAGGTTTCGATTATAACGGAACGATTAAGCACTTATTCTGAAAACGCATTTACCACACATTACTATATATTAGTTTAAATATAGTACTCTAGGCATATGCTATCGCTGAATGAGAATAATTATGATCATGTAAAATTTTTACAACTCCTTAACCATGTAAAATATGCCTAATGAAGACCAAAAAATAACTGATCACAATAATTAAGTTTAGTAATCAACATTATTATAAATAAGAAGGAATGAGATGGTCCGGGAGGCGGTCAAAAAATGGAGCACAAATAGTAAAAACTATTTATTAAGGATCCGACATTTTCAATTATTATTCAAATCTTATCAAAAATTAATCAAATATTAATCAAATCAATTCAAATTCAATATTATTATAAATACTTCTTCAATAAAATTACGAGAATCATATACCAACCTTTTATGTCAACTGTAACACGAATGAGACCAGAAAGTGTTCCTATTAATAGGGATTTTCGTCCCCATTTGAATTTATCTGTATCATTTAAATCCCAATGATAACATACCCATTTGATCAATGATGAAATATTACCGAAAGTAAATTTGTAAACATGAACAAAACATAGTAAACAGTTAGATATAAAGTTAGCAGTTGTGTAGCATCTGCATTTATCAAAGTCTAAATACGGTTGTATTACATCATACCACTCTAGTGGACAGGTAACACCCATTAATTTTATTGGACATAAGTTTACTTTACAAATAAAAGTTAGGGACTGTAATCCATCTTTTTTTTATGTTCATTGGAAAGAAAATAGTTAAACACCTGAGAAGAATAGATTTATACAGGTGTGTGTGTGTGTAAAGTTTGCTGTCATCTTTACTGGATTCGGACAAAGAATGATTAAACGTGATGACATGGTGTTAACTTCGAGAATTATTTGGTTATGTTTATTGTTTACCTGTTGAAATGTTTTAAATCTTGTCATTTGTATAATAATATTAATATTGCATTTTAATAACATATGTTTTATAGGTCTATATATTATGAATAAAATCACGTTAAAAACAAATTTTATAAATACATATGTTTTAATGCATGTTCTTACACTTCATATTGTACATACTAATAAATTGTATACAATAAATAAAAGTTTGTAGGTCATCCAATAAGAGGTTTGTAGACGGAAATCACGGGACGGCTTGAATTTATTTCAGGTTTTTTTTTTTGGACTAGTTAAGAGGTTTACATAATAAAAAATCCTCGGAACTAGGATTTTCCAGAGGCAAAGAAAGAAGGAGGGCAGAAGAGAGGTCATGTTTTTCGATTTTTTTTTTTTTTATCTAAGAAAGCTTAGATAAAAATTTTCTACAATTTTTTTTTTTAAATATACGCTCCTCAAAGTCACAAATCTGACAGAAAATCTGTTTTGGCTTTAAACTATACTGGACTATCTTCTCCTTTTTCCGTATTTACCGTTTGTTACTTTGAAGAGGGTATATTTCTTAAATTATAACAGATACGAAACAATTTAATAAGAGAATTCCTGTAGGGATTGTTTTAAATAAAGTATTTTAAGCTAGGACCAACCTTTTCGAGATATAAACGAAAAACCGAAAAACATGGCCTTTCCCCCCTCATCTCTTTGCCTCAGCTCCTTGATCCGAACTTTTAATATGTTTACTTCTTAAATAGTCCAAACAAAGCCCTAAAGTCAATTTTGGCCGGTCATTTCCGTCTACGCCAGCCTATTGACCATTCATTGACTGGCCTATTATCTATGTATATTGTCTTATCAATTGTCTAACTTCTTTGGAAAATCTCTAGAATTATTTGTACAATCCTAGATAACACAACGCACTTGTCATATTAGTTATGATGTATTTTATATTAAGCTTATCTCTGTGATAGCACAGATATGAACTTTCACATTATGTTTTTGTCAAAAATGAAGAAGTCTGTCTTATAGCTAAAATATACTGAATGAGATTATGATTACAAAAATTTCTAAATAAGAATTGTATAACTAATTATTAAGCTCATGACTTTACAATACGAGTAATAATTTTTGTCCTATTTTCTTTTGGTAATTCGATATTTTTTTTCATTTATTATTTCGTCTTTTCTCGTAGATCGATCAACGGTAGGATTAACCATTCTTTCTGCACTTATATGAGTATCTGAGTATCTGAAGATGTTAAGCCACTAAGAAAAATGATCTAAATTAGGTTTGGAGAAAAGTTGATATGAAAATTGAATATAAAACGTTCAAATGAGATTTGGTATCATATAATAACTATTGAGAAAAATTGGGTAATTTATGAATACACCTCGCAAAAAATTGTAGGATACTTCATAAACCACGCAGAAGCAAATAAAACATATCTATTTATATATGTCGTTCACGCCAAGGATAAAAGCAATATCCTGATAAAACCGCAGGAATTCATTAAACACTTCTAACGTGAGAATTCTCTTCCACACCTACCATCTGATGTAAATAAAGGCAATGTGACATATTAAAACATCGTTTAGAAACTTGAATATTTTAATATTAAATAAATGGTTTCAGATTTAAGGAATAATTCCTTAACGAAATATATTACAGTAAACTAATATTAATTGAAACAGCTAAATTTAAAAAAAATAAAAATAAAGCAGAACAGGAGAGAAAATAATTCATATAACAGAATTACATATGCCAAAACCTGTAAATTTGCATGTTTAAAATATTAATTGTGTAATGATAGAATTGTAAAACTTTAAAATGTAATGATAGTGATCTGGTACCGTATAATATTTATTACTAAGAGTGAAATTACGTAGAAAAATTATAACATAAATATTTACTTTTCATTTTTTAAACTTTATGGCGTTGAACGCACCAATGACAATAAATATATCATAAAATATTTTAAAAAAACTGCGGCTATCCCAATATCGTTTAATAAATAATATATTTCTTTTTATGATGTTTTCAAAATAAAAATATTAAATTGAGTTTGTCAAAAGGTCAATCTTTGATAAGCTTTCATGTGCAGGATTTCGCTTAGGACAGAAAAAAAAGTGGAAGTCTTTGAAAATAAATTTATATAAGAAAAAAATAATTTAGAAGATATTTCATAACTGTCAATTTGTACATTTTATAAGCCATCGCATTTATGAACATTACTTATTAAGTATAATATATGATAATAAATCTTATATTAATTTATCAAAAAGCTGCGTATGCCAAACAAAGCAGCTTTATCAACTTAAATCGCGTAACTTAATTTATATATTTACTAGGTATTTCTCGTAACATAGAGGGTGTTGTACCGACGAAATAATTACTAAAGGTAA
This sequence comes from Rhaphigaster nebulosa, assembly GCA_948150685.1. Taxonomy (NCBI): domain Eukaryota; kingdom Metazoa; phylum Arthropoda; class Insecta; order Hemiptera; family Pentatomidae; genus Rhaphigaster; species Rhaphigaster nebulosa. The sequence goes on from OX411310.1 coordinate 98,407,382, forward strand.
TAAAACACGAGGAATAAAATACTAACAGTTAATTGTTGTGCATAAAATTTAGGCAAAAATAAGATAACCTTAAATAAAACGTTTTTTAGGGTTTGATAACACCGCTTCACCTATGGCTGAGGGGCGAAGCGGTTATGGCCTATCTAAGAATTAAGGAAAACAGACAGTGGCAAGAGCGGGGCGAACTCACGGGCCACTCAGTTATTGCCAAGGTGGTGGAAAAGGAGATTCCTATCCTCCAATATTGTTGTCCTCAACTTAATAGAAACCTTACTCTAGACTCTAAAGTGAGATACTCTTATCCTAGTATATCCGACTGGGAAAGGGATTCAATTGCCACTCAACCAGGCAACCTATCCTGTTTCACGGACGGATCATGGAAGGATTCGACCGGATTAGCAGGAGCGGGCGTCTACATAGAGGATTTAGGCATTAACATAAGTCTACCACTAGGTAAACACTCTACTGTGTTCCAAGCAGAAGTGTTCGCGATACTGTCTGCGGTCACATGTACGGAGGTCATCAGTTGCGACAGGGCTGGAATTACTATCTACTCAGACAGCCAATCGGCCCTCCAAGCCCTGGAATCCTCTAGGGTGACTTCCGTATTGGTAAAAGAGTGCAAACAGGCATTGGATCTACTTGCCCGCTCGAAGAGACTGGAATTATTGGGTTTCTGGACATAAAGGAATCAAAGGCAATGAAATAGCCGACAAGCTTGCAAGAGAAGGTGCTGAGAACCCTATCTTTGGACCAGAACCTTCAGTAGGCATCTCTAAAAAATATCAGCGGAAGAAGGTCCAGGATTGGACATGGAATATAGCAGGTAAGGAGTGGAGGGGGTGTGCGGGCCTTAGACAGGCTAAGGAACTTATTAAAAAACCCTCTGCTTCCAGAACCAAGTGGCTGCTGGGCCTCAACAGAAAGGAACTCCGACTGCTTATAGGGGTACTTACAGGGCACTGCAGGCTTAAAAGACACTTAAAGCGGAATAGCTGGGGATGAGACCTGCCACTGCTGTGGGCAGGCACCTGAAACTGCTCTACACTACATAGCCGAATGTGATAGATATGCGTCACTGAGATACAGACTGTTAGGATCTGATAGAATCAGAATACAAGAGGCTCCCTCCATCGAATGGACATCCCTTCTGAATTTCATTAGAAAAACCAGAAGGTTCGATATGGAGGTTAATAAGCTATTTCTATTGGTAATCCCCCGGGGATGGCAAAAAGGACCATCAGGCCCACTTGCCGGACTTTGTCCCCCCACCCTTGCCAGTACCAGTACCAGTACCAGGGTTTGATAACATGGTTTCACACTTCTGCTGACGATGTGATAAATGTTGTATGCCACGACTTATGGCACAACATTTTTTTTGTTTTTTTTCCAAACAATCTTGTTTCTGCTCAAATGCAAGATTTTGTGATGTGAGTAAAAACTAACCCTTTATTTTTTATTTTTATTAAAAAAGAACTAAATATGTAATAAAAAAAAACAGTAATCTGCATAAGTATTTTATTGTGCTAAGTATAGTAGGTAACCGAAGGGGTAGGTTTAAGAGGTAAGTTCTTCCCAAGTGATCATTCGATGTTAGCTTGTAGAGTCCTTCTGTTTTTCTTTGTAATCTATACGTTATTTACGGAACAATATTGTAAAGGTTATTATTCTATGTTATGTATAAAACAATTGGAGGTTGCAACATAACAATTGCCTTTGTCTTAGCCAACCGTCCTGACTTTTATCTTATACCTGATTAAATAAAAAGAAAACCTTGGCTTTCAGCAGATTTATTCAATTACGGTCTCTTTTTTAAAAGTATAGAATTTATATATTTGTTCGAAGATAATGGATACTCTTTAACGAAATAAAAATCAAATTTGGCAAGCTCATCAATTGTGTCCGACTTGACATGTTTTAAATCACGTTAAGAATAATTAAAACTAATCAACAACGAAAAACTGAAGAAAACGAATAACTCTTCAATGTAAAGGTACAAATGTTTCAACTGAAAAAAAAAATGACAGTTTCGTCCAAAAGGTCAGAGGGAACAGGCGATGAAGGAAATGGAAAATATTTAGTATTCTGGAGGAGCTGGCACGTGTAGTGATGTATTAGTTGGGCATTGCATAATACTAGTTGGCTGCTATTGCAGGGCCCTTCTGCATACAATCAAGTCCTATCTTGGACCGCAAGAAAAAAAACACAAGACTTTCATAAATCATCTATATTTATTATTAAATCAAACTCCGTAAATAGGTTCCCAAAATAATTATACAAAATATTTTTTTGTCAAAATATTCAAATTTTCTGCTTTTATTTAATTTACTATTTTTAAACAAATTTTTTAAAAAAATATTAAATTAAAAAAAAAAATGTAAAGAACGTTTGTTAATATTTTTTTATTTAAACCATAAAAATGTTCTGTCAAGTATAGGACTAAAAAAGAAAGTAAAAACAAATGGTATGTACATTCATATCACGAAAAACGAAACGTAAAAAAGCCCTCTCCTGTAAAATTTAATTTTTGAGAGTTAAGCTACTTCTGCTTAGAAGTGACGAAGTATTCAATGCTCCTAAATATTCAACAGGAATCGGTAAAGAAATATTTATTTTTTGTACGAAGATGAATCAAAAATCAAAAATTTTGTTTACCACTCATTTCCAGAAATTATACAACAACATTGTTTCTTTTTTTTTTTTATTATTAGCAGTAAAGGTCCGATATCAGTCCATCGGAGAGAGGAACGGAATGACTTATAATGAGACAATGGAAGTGCTTGATGCATACTGGAAATGTTTTAACAGGTGCGTTAATGACGTACCATATTTTTTTTTTTTTGAAATTTTATTTTTAGACTGTTTTTTTTTCTCCTGATAACCTTCAGTTTAAGATATTTAGTCCTATCTATGATTTGTTTCACGCTTTGGATTTATTTTTACGTACCATTTTTTTTTTTTGAAATTTTATTTTTAGACTGTTTTTTTTTCTTCTCCTGATAACCTTCAGTTTAAGATATTTAGTCCTATCTATGATTTGTTTCCGCTTTAGATTTATTTTTACGTACCATATTTTTTTTTTTGAAATTTTATTTTTAGACTGTTTTTTTTTTTTTCTCCTGATAACCTTCAGTTTAAGATATTTAGTCCTATCTATGATTTGTTTCACGCTTTAGATTTATTTTTACGTACCATATTTTTTTTTTGAAATTTTATTTTTAGACTGTTTTTTTTTTTCTTCTGAAAACCTTCAGTTTAAGATATTTAGTCCTATCTATGATTTGTTTCACGCTTTGGATTTATTTTTACGTACCATTTTTTTTTTTTGAAATTTTATTTTTAGACTGTTTTTTTTTCTTCTCCTGATAACCTTCAGTTTAAGATATTTAGTCCTATCTATGATTTGTTTCCGCTTTAGATTTATTTTTACGTACCATATTTTTTTTTTTGAAATTTTATTTTTAGACTGTTTTTTTTTTTTTCTCCTGATAACCTTCAGTTTAAGATATTTAGTCCTATCTATGATTTGTTTCACGCTTTAGATTTATTTTTACGTACCATATTTTTTTTTTGAAATTTTATTTTTAGACTGTTTTTTTTTTTCTTCTGAAAACCTTCAGTTTAAGATATTTAGTCCTATCTATGATTTGTTTCACGCTTTAGATTTATTTTTACGTACCATATTTTTTTTTTGAAATTTTATTTTTAGTCTGTTTTTTTTTTTTCTCCTGATAACCTTCAGTTTAAGATATTTAGTCCTATCTATGATTTGTTTCACGCTTTGGATTTATTTTTACGTACCATTTTTTTTTTTTTGAAATTTTATTTTTAGACTGTTTTTTTTTCTCTCCTGATAACCTTCAGTTTAAGATATTTAGTCCTATCTATGATTTGTTTCACGCTTTAGATTTATTTTTATGAATAATCTATATCTGGTTTAACATCATTCATGTTTTACTAAATTATGTAACACATCATCAAAATTTAGAAGAAACAAAGAAGCGGATTTTATCCTGAAGTGCCATTACCACAAACCGTATTTGCCTAATCTGATCCAACTGATAAACAAATATTGAGATATATCAATCACTTACCTTGATGTGACGTTAATCAGTCCTTTTATTTGCAGGTATTTTATGTAAATCCTTTAGCCAATATTTCATCATTGGGAGAATTCTGGAATTTTTCATCCTCTTGGTGCAATAAGAGGTAATATAAGTTTTAATGATGGGTATCATAAAAATAAAACAAAGTGTTCTATGTTATGTGGTCCTTCTTCAACAACCAAAAGACCTATAAATATTGTAATTTTATTTCTAGAAATAAGGAATATTCTATCAGAGGTCAATATATCCATTTTTCGAAAATTATTACAAATAAATTTATTATATGGGAATTTCATGGAGATGAAGTAAATTTATATTGAAAAAGTTAATTTGTAACAACTATTTGTCAAGGGAAAATTGAAGATTAGAAATAAACGAAATTTTATATGTAGAATTAGTCAAAAAAATCTTGTTTCATGAGAAGTTAATAATTAACATTTGATAAAATACTCCTCAAATGTATTTTCGATTTAAAATAATGTACTTAAATGTTCAAAAACACTAATAAAATTTAATAAAAATGTTACAATTTCTATGTTGTAATTTAATTTCTAAATTTTGTGATCGAGGTTTCTGCAACAATTAGGTGTCTCCTCCATTTTTTTTTACCGTTTTTTCAGTTAGACCGGTTTCCAGTAAAAAAAATCGATCCTTCTCATGATGCAAAAAGTGAAGGAACTGCAAGTAAGTATACAATCGAACACCCATATATAAAAAACAAAGAAGCTTCAACCAATACTGTTTAGATTGTTTACTAATTCTTTTTTTTTTTTAGTAAGTGACTTAATACGCAAAATATAAGTGTATCAAACATATAGAAATAAATTCACACAGTGGTATAAGAAACAGATGAAGAAATCAATCCCCAATATCCAGTTTAATATAGTAGAATTCTTCACTAAATTAAAAAAAAAAAATTAAAACGGTTTTTCAAACGATCGTTTTCTCCGTTTGACTTATAATTCAAGGATGTGGCTTCTGGAACTACCTTCTTAAGGGTCCAATAAGAATGACAAAAAGTAACTGAGATAAAAAAAGTGACATTATCTAAAAAGAAGTACAGTGTTATTAATATTCAACAGGAGGTTATAATAGACTTTGTCAACATTCTCAAACCTCTGTTTTTTAAAAATCCATTCACCATTATTGTAGGAAGTACACGTAAAAACAAGTACTTGATTACTAAGTACAAAGTATTGATCTTTAACAGAATAATGACTGAGATATTCTTGAGTGTCGTGAGAGTGTTTCCTCATTGTTATCACGGATAAGGAACATATTGGTCTCACGGTTTATATAATCTTTTGTATCTTTAATTTATATAATGTTTTGTATCTCTAATTAAAGAGTCTTAGTTGGTTAAAAAAAACTTGAGAAATTATGAAACGACTTATGACAGAAAAGTGAAAAATACTGTTTTCGGAAAATATTTGGACGGGGATTCAACCAAAATCTAGTTAAAATTATAAATTTAATACATACAGGTACAAATAAAAAAACGATGCACATTATTACACACCGGTTTATTATTTCCACTTAGTAATATCAAAAATATCTGGTCTGTCCAAGTAAAAAAAATTAAGCAGTAGGCAACAAAGGAAAATAAATTTGAAGCTTGTCACAACATGATCGCCGTGTGAGTGCCTAACTGGGAGTGTTAACTTAAAAAACTGTGTCAATGCAAGTAGGCTGTGATGTAATCAGAGGATAAAATGATATAGAGAAAATATTTGATGTGTGCCTCAGTAGGAAAAAAAAAGGAAAGACTAAGGAAGCTAAAGGAAGTGCAGAAATAATCCAAGGATGGATAAAGCAGAGAGATACGAGGAAGTCAGAAACTCACCAATAGATAAGTCAGGAGGCTTAGCCGCCCGGAGAATCAGTCTACGAAGTTCATTACGCTATATCTCAGCTAATAATGGTCCGATTTAAATGATTTTTTTTCGTTTTGTAGGGAATTTCATCAGCTTTCGTTTAAATATAATAAAACATTCCAAACAAAAAATTTTGCGGACGGATTTTTTTTTAATTCGATATTTGGATTATACGTATCTTGAACCGTAAAACCTCAAATTTTGAGGGGGGAGGGGTACAAACATTTTTTCCTTTGTCCATTCCAAAGGTCTCTTATTGAAATTAATAAACCAAAAGCATTTACAGATAGAGATTTTTTATTTTTCGTTTTTTTTCTTATTTTAATGCCTTTTTATGCTGATTCCAAAACATCTTACATTTCTACTCTATCTTTAATCGGCAATTATTATAGATATATATTTTTTCTTAATGCCTTGTTATGCTGATTCCAAAACACCTTACATTTCCTCTTTATCTTTATAAAAGGCCGAGTTATGGGCTTATGAGTTCTCTAATCATCCGCCATTTTGAAACAAACAGACGGGTGGTAATGTAAAATTCCAAGGATCATCCTGGAGTGACCTGTGACATTGGTACTGAATCTCAAGAAAATCGGTCCAATAGTTTCGGAGAAAAGCCGCGGCGGACGGGCGGATTTTTTTTTATTCGATATTTGGATTCTAAGCATCTTGAAACGTAAAACCTCAAATTTTGAGGGGGGTTGGTCGATTCCAAAGGTCTATTATTGAAAATAATAAACCAAAAAAATACAAACTCGCTTACTAAGGTTAATAATAAGTAATTTAACAAGGATCGTTGTTAACCCAATCCATACAATAGATCGGAATTATCAATAAATGCCAATAACTCAATCAAGGAAGATCTTTTCTTGATGATTTCCTTTTATTAACCAACAAAGTCACTTTGACTACTTCAGTAGTTTAGAAAAACAAGCGAACATAAACTATTATTTCGTGACCCTATAGAGGTTATAAATGAGTTATACTTCACACACATCTACAAGATCGTTTGTTGTTTAAAACACGGAAAAGGCCTAACTGGCAGCTACATATTTCCATCTGCCGGCGATACGGTATGACCACTGCACAAAGAGCAAACAAAATAATTTAATTTCCCCTTTTGCTATAAACCCGATTAAAAACCTTGGTTCAGCAACAGAGGCTTTATTACTCCCCATGTCTCTTTGACAACTCCTTTTCACTTTTTGTTTTAGAGAAAAACTTGTTTGTCATATTTGAAATTCGGAAAATTGATCGATAGGAGAAATAGAAAGAAACTCATGGGGAGAGGTATCACAGGTTATTCTTGAAAATCTAAAGAAGGGGTCAAAGAATAACATTTCAGTTATTAGAATATTAATGATATGAAAAACGACAAACAATGCCTAAACACTGCTACCAACAATTTTTTTTATATTACATTAAAAGAAAAATATCAAAATTAAAAAATAATTGAGTTTTGGTCAAATAAACTTAAAAAAAAGTATTTAAATTATTAAATAAACTAGCCTTACAAACTTTTTACACCAAAAATAATGGCAAATTTTGATTCCGCATATTAAAAAACCGTAATGTTTAAAAATAAACAAAAACAAAATTCAGTTTCGAAAAAAGTCAAAAATTTTAAAGCCACAAAAATACATTTCAATATGAAGCACTGTATCTTGCTTTCAGCGATCGACATTCTTGGACTCGTTATAACAAGGAAGAGTTTTTTATTTCCATACATATAAACAGGAATTGCATTATCTTAAAAGGTCTGTGTTGACAGAGTTATTCAATTTCATTCTTCATGAGTGAGAAATTCCAGAGCAATGGAAAACAGCTAAAATAATTTTACTCCACAAAAAAGGCAACAAACAAGATATGGAGAACTACCGGCCTATCTCCCTTTGTTCAACCATGGCAAAGCTTTTTTCGAGGGTCATTAAAGAACGGCTCTCAAAAAGAATTATGGAGTGCATAGCGGACGAACAAGCAGGATTTAGAAAGGGTTTTTCAACATTAGACCACATTCAGACTGTTAATCAAATGATTGAGAAAGCCAAGGAGTATAACTTCTCTAAGTACCTTTGTTTTCCTGACTTCAAAAAGGCTTTTGACAGCATCTTACACGCAGGCTTATTTGAAGCATTAAGAACTATAGGAATACAGGAGAAATATATAAGGATAATTATGAAGCTTTATAACGAAATGTTTCGTCTTGACAGAAAAAAAAGGACAAAGCGTCAGAGTCAAGAAGGGGGTACTTCAGGGAGACCCATTGTCCCCTCTTCTGTTTATCCTCGTGTTGGAGATGGTGTTTTGTTGTCTTGGGTGGGAAAACGTAGGTATACATTTGTATTTATTTAAATAGAAATGGCTAAGTAACTTACGTTTTGCAGATGACATTTTGCTTTTTGCCCAAGACATTCAGAAACTATTGGAAATGCTCAAAGATCTCGTAAGGCTTTGTGAAAAAATTGGTCTTCATCCAAATTACAACAAAACCAAAGTAATGACAAATAGGAAAAAATAAGAAATGAAAATAAACAATCATAATCAGTTGACACCCGCATGATGGTATAGAAGGATCAATCCCTAATTAAACAATCATACTTTGGAATATGTAGAAGAATATGTTTCTTTAGGCCAGCTGGTGTCCTTTTCAAATAGAGCAACGAAAGAAGTCCAAAGGAGAGTTGCATGTGGTTGGAACAAGTTTTGGTCGCTTAGATACATTTTGAAGAGAGACATAGGTATTGACCAAAAAAGGCAGGTCTTTGATAGCTGCATTCTTCCAGAGATGACCTACGGTTGCCAAACTTGGCCATTAACAAAAGCCCAAGAGAGTAAGATTCAGGTGTGACAGAATAGCATAGAAAGATGTATTATGAATGTGAAGAGAAAGGACAGGATAAGATGTGTGAAGCTTAAGACAGAAATAGGCCTTAAAGACACTCTAATGCAAATAAGGAAAATAAAATGGGCTGGACATCTCCTACGGTGTAAAGACAATAGGAGGTCCAAAATAGTCACGGAATGGACGCCATACAACCAAAAGAGGAAAAGAGGCCGACAAATGAAGAGATGGAGCGATATGTTCAAGTCCGTCATGGGACCCCTCTGGTGGAGAGCTGCTATGGATAGGGATGTTTGGAAAACGAAGTGGGCGGAACTCTCAAACCCCGCTTCCCAGTAGGAAGGACTAGTCATCCAGGGAAGTACTGACTATTACTACCTAAAAGGGAAGGCCTGTGCAAGAAAAATACATAAATAATTAATCAACTAATTTAAAAAAAAATTGTATAAATTGTATATTGTAAAATTAATTTGTATATACGAACTTGATATTGCATAAATAATTAATTATATTTTAATGTTTATATTTGCCTTTAATATAATCTATAAAACATAAGTTTTGCTGGAAAAATATGTCAATATCATTTTACGAGATCGAGGTATAAAATAAAGCAGTTCGAGGTGTTTTATTTTATTTCTCAGCTCAAAGAACCCAGTGGACGAAACGGTTGGACACGTGCCGACTTTTTTCCAATGTTTTCAAACTGTGTACTCCCCTTGTGAGTAATACTGCATTTTTATTGTAAGTTACATTACAAAAGAGAAACAGAGAGGAAATTCATTAAATATTTTTAATTTTATATATATATTTCTTTTCCAATTGGTTATAAACTTTGAAGAATTTTTAAAAACGATAAAAAAAGAGGAGGAAATAGAGCCCACAATTAAAGCATAACAATTTATTATTCAATATTTCATATAAAATCTCCGTGACGGGGAACTTCAAGTGCTTGAGAAACTACTAACTAACGCACTTCCACCCATTATTGCAATTGAAGAGGGCCGCGGAAGACTTTTCAGGGAATAACAGGGTATGAGGATAAAAAAACGATTTTTGATTATTGATATATGGAATACTAATAAGTACACGACGAAAAAATAATTTGTAGTAATAAAATTAAATGTTTAAGATGTATTTATATTTTTAGTTTTGTTATAGACGATGTTATAGATGTAAAACAGTTTATTATATAACTGGAAGTCATCAACTGATCTAATATAAAAGACTGTTGATCAAAGAAACAAAGGCTCCTCAAAGGTAGTCGAATAAGAAAAAAAACATTTGTTTCTCTAGAGTAAAATAATTAGACCAATTCATTTCTAATTATCCCAATCAGTTATTTAATATTTATATACTAACAAAGATTCACATACAAATAAAATACTAATATTAATAATAGGCATATCTAATTAAATATCCAAATTCAGGCATATCTAAATAACTATAAAATCGTAGGATTAATTACTATTACTATTACTATTATATTAAGACTACTGAAACTGATTTCAGATGCGCCTATCAAAATATCTACCATAGATTTGAATCTTGAATTCACTTTTTACAAGCAACTAAGAATAAAGTAGACTATTTTTAGAAGGAGAAATCATAATTCACTTTAGAAAATTTAATAAATCCTTTTCATATTCAAAGAAGGCTGAAAGGGGGTCAATATTATTACAAGCATTATTATGTTACATTACTATACATAATATGGACACCTTTTAACTTTTGGTATGAAACTGATAAAGCACATACTGACTAAACACTATTTGAAAACATTCTATAGATTCCCTCTGACACCAGCTACTGCGACGGACATAACTTACAAACAACTCATTAGTTCACGGCTATTACATGTAGCCTAGTAAAAGGGTGACGAAAAAGCCCCTTTCTGTTTTAGAGATATTAAATCCGAATTTAAAGTTTGTAAAAAAAATTCCAAGGGCGCTCTGAGATATACGCAAAAATCATGGACATTTCGCCATTTTTCGTTTATAATTTCCAAAGTATATGTAGCAAAGAAAATATTATTCATATATTTTTTAAATTTAATAATTAATAATTTAATAAATAATTAAATTTTGAAATGATGTCAACAATATTTAAAAAATATAAAATAATAATGTATATATAAATCTGTATGTATATATATATATATATATATATATATATATATATATATATATATATATATATATATATATGAGGGGGGGGGTCAGGGTGGCCGAGCGGGTTAGCGCGCTTGCAAAAGTGCACCTACTCAAAAACCCAAAGGTTGTGAGTTCGAATCCCGGCACCGGCACTACTTTAATTTAATTAAAGTAATAATTCAAGAAATTTATCACCCCTCCCCCCGGGTATGTGAGACCCGTCAGCCTACTGTAGGCTACTCACACAGACCGGGCGTAGGAGTGATGACCCTACCCCGTGTACCTTAATTGTGAATCGCGTTGTGGTTTTCCAGGACATAAAATAACCGCCCGGAGGTTTGTTCCAGGGACGGTCTGTCTCGGGGAAAGAAATATAGGTCCTCGTGCGCCTGCTGACTCCGTACAGCCATAATCCGTGGGTCTAGACCGATTTGTAACTGTCCTTGAACCCGAGTGAGTCGGTGGGAAGGACACTGCCGAATTGGCCCCAAAGGGACCGGTTATGGAGCAATGGGCAGCCTGCCACTGCACCATGTAAACCATGGTTCGCAGCAACGTGAGGTTGGGTGACCCCCTCCAGGCTGTCTGTGCTCCCACAAGCAATAAATCTGTAGGAACACCACATCGCGCGGCCAAAGATCTACAAGGTCTATAGAGCCAACCGAAAAAAATATATATATATATATATAATGAGTGTATATATATATATATATATATATATATATATATATATATATATATATATATATATACATATATATATACACTCATTGCATAGAACATAAAAACTTTCTATGCATATCACTAAGGGCTACTGTTGAGGGGATAATGAGAAATAAAATGCTGTTTTTTTCGCGTGGATTAAACAAAAAAAATCTGAGAACGTACGAAAAAGAAAGAGTAAAAAATATATAAAACGTTAAATAAAATATCTGTACCCACTAACTAGACATTTTTAAAATTAAATAAATGTTTGTAAAAAAAGACTGGAAAAGGAAGGTAAACTAAATTTCCAGCAGAAAAAATAATTTCGAACTTAAGTTTAATTTAATTAAAGACAAAAAATAGATATTTTTCATTGATAAGAAAATAAGGAGTATTAAAAAAAAGAAGAAGAAATCTGTGACTGATTGTTAGTTTAATTATAATATATTTTATTATTTTGTTTTCCTGTACTCTACAAATGTGATAAGACATTTTTTAGCCAATGAATATCTTTTTATACCTCAAGATCATTTAAATGCTGTGAGTCAATTATAGAATTTTATTTTTATTTTTATAACTTAATCCGATTCAGGCTGGTATTAGAAATTATGATCGATGGTATTAGAATTAGGGGAATATAGAAACAAAGGACCTGATAAATTTTGTCACAAGAAAGGATAAGAAGAAAAACAAGTAAAAACAATAAATCTAGTATATTACTTAGTACATTAACTCTAGAATTCCTTCACCAACAACGGCATGTAATTTGTAACTGTGGAGTGAGAACAAACCATACTATTTAACTCAATTATTTTCTTTAGTTTATTGGTTTCCGCGAGGCCACTGGCGTTTGAACTTCGACGAAGAAAATTTTGCGAGTTAGTATGTAATTAAGTTTTAGTAATGACTTAGTTCTAGTGAGGTTTTAAAATTTATTTCCGATTGTTCTTTTTTTTTTTTCATTCATACAAAAACGATTTGTAAAATTCAACAGATGCAGCTCCATTAGAGGCAATCTATTGTTCTGAAGCATAATAAATTAAACTGCATAATAAATAAGTTCGACAACTATTTCAAGATTAACGTATAATTTCTTTGCGATTAATTAAGAATTTTAAGATTTATTTTTAAAGCCACAATTAATTATATATGAACTGTCGAATTGGAAGGCATTGGAAACCTTATTCCCTCAACTTTAGAAATCCCCTAAAATGTGTTAAGAGGATTTCACTGGCTCGAGAGAGACAGAGAGGAGGGACATTTTCATCTCTATTATAATAACAATTTATAAATATAAATAAAATAAAATAACAAGTTTCAGAGACGTATTACTGGAGTTGAGCAGTGAACAAACATTTACTTTCGATTCCTTTTAGGCACTCTTACTTTATTATTATAAAAATAAAATAATATACAGACATAATATTGGTATTAGACATTTATGTATTGGAATTTGGCAGAGTGTAAATAAGTGAAGGTGGTGTAGATAGCTAGAGGTGATTGTAAATAGAAACCAAACCGGAGTAAAACCGAACTGCTGTCTTGGCTATTTGATTGAGTTTGTGCTATCTCGTTCAAATCGAGCAATCGATGTTTATAGGGATATAACTCAAGAAGCTTAAAGGTATCATAAAACATTAGAGGCCTGTGTTGATGGTTGAAGAAAAACTCCGGCAGAGTCACAATTAAACTAAATAATAAAATTTTATTGTAAAGGTTCTTTCCATTACCAGAGCATGATACTAGACTGGGGGACAAAAGAAAAACATAAGGTTCCAAAACAAATTACTTCCCCAGCCTTTTAAAATGTATAAGAGAGGTCGTATAAAACAAGAAGAGGAATATAATAAAAAAAATAAAAAATAAAGAAAATAAAGTATAATACAGAGATCACACGTACAAGTCGCGGACAATTAAAAAAAAATGTTACAATAATTTAAAAATTGTACTTTTGCAAACATCGTTAAAAACTCGGGAGCTATTCTTTAAATAGTAAACTTTATTCCTTTCAATGGTTCTTTACCTTATAAATAATCAAGTAAAAACATGCAATTTCAATGCTATACTGCAGATTCAAAAGGTTATTGGCGATATTTGGATAAAGTTTAAAGTAAGCTTTAGAGTATATTTTAATCTTCTTCCTGTTATTAATATCTAACATCAAATACATAATGGATATTTCCATGTTCTTCCATTAAAAAGGCTCTTAACCTTCAAAGCGATTATGGTAAAGTTTTGACAGCTTATCCCATACCAGAGGATTAAGTAAGTAAAGCAGAGGCGTGTTTTTCATTCAAATCCCACTTAACCGTCGTCGATATGGAGAGGCATCTTTACAGTTTAAGGGATCTTCGCTCGATATATTTCATTCAATCAGTCAAAAGAGCAATAAATAGGTTATTATATAGTATATAAGCTATTTATTACGTTGCTCTATAGATCAACTCAATATAAAAAAATAAATAATAAATCATGCAATAAGTGGGTTTAGATCATGAGCATAATATGATGACCGCTCTAAACATCAAATTGACGAATTTTATGTTCAAAATGTAAGATTGGCCACATTTTTTCTGCTCTCAGTATATAATATACATACTTTTTTTTTGCTTTTTTCTCTCTATTTGCTATGTTGTTTACATGAATAGAAATTATTGAATATTAAATACCACTAAATAAAAAGAAAATATTATGGAAATCTTCTCTTAATTATCAAGAATAAGGCTTTTCAGTGATTTGCGCTCTCTTTAGACACTAGAGAACATTAAAAATGTACATATTTTGGAGCTGAGCTCTTCCATTTCTAGCTTATACGGATGAAAATTAATGTGATCTATTACTTGATTGATGCTTTCATCAAAAATATTTTTTTCTTTTTAATATCCCTAATAAGGACTATATTGTTCTGAAGTGAAAAAGGAAAGTTTAAAATAATAAAAAAAAATAATAGAGCTAGCCAGATAGGTCTCATAGATTTCGTGTGATGCGGCAGCAGGCAAACACACAAATAAAATAAGATTGTCATTATTATTGATCGAAAAGATTATTCTCAGAAATAATGATAAAGATATGACTTTTCAGCTGTTAATCACAAAAAAACAAAATCACTATCGATAAAGATCATACAATGATTTATTTATAAAATTACGAAAAAAAAAATGTCGGTAGGATTTAATTTTTATTTATTTATTTTTAATTACCGATTTCCAATCCTGGACAGACAAAAGAACATAGTATATAGCTTCGTTATTTAAAGGCTTTAAAATTGCGTTCAACGATACCATATTAGTTATTCATCAATATGATGTTTAACAAAATTTGTTCAATTTTTACATTTACACAACAAGTGGCGCTTCACAAGTTGGTTGATCTTTTCTTTTTTTCTATAATCTGTATGGGAAATTTAAAACGATTTTCGGAATTTACCAGTCATATTATGACGCCAAGGCCAATCCTTTTAGGCGAATAAAATACATGAACCAACATCAACTTATCTGGTTAGTATTAAAAAATACTAATTTAAAAAAAATGTATACATTAGTATGCCGATGCTTGATTTAAAATCTATTAAATATTAAATTGACACTAAATAGTTGATAAGCAGTGAAAATAACCGCAATTGAACAATATCATATACAATATTTTTTTTTTATTGATAAACAAGTAATACAATCATGCACACTCAAAGGCAATAAGTATCCATCATAAGTATCGATTCGAACCATTTATACAGAATAAATAAATAGAATTAAATTAATAAAAATAATTATATACAACATTAGTATATATATATATATATATATATATATATATATATATATATATATATATATATATATATATAACTTACTATTGTGTTCGCAAATCTCAACCATCCCACTTTTCCTCACTTTCAAAATATATTTTAATTTACTTATTCAATAAAATATCTAAATATAAACTTTTAAAATGTGATAAATATGAACTTTTTAGTCGTATTTTTTCCGAAAATAATAGACTATTGCACTGTATCGAAGGTCATCAAAGAGGAGTGAGAGTGCATTTAATAACCATATCATAACCAGTAGAGCCGCTGAGCCGCCAACCCGCTGATATATATATATATATATATATATATATATATATATATATATATATATATATATTCATTCCCCTCACTACATTTGGGTACTTACAGCGGTTCCCTTTAGATCAAATGAACTGAAATTCGGTAGGCAAGGTTGTTTTTTAGGCAGAACGATCCCGTATATATATATATATATATATATATATATATATATATATATATATATATATATATATATATATATATATATATATATATATATATATATATATATATATATAGCTACGTATAATTTTCAGCCACGCCATTTCGATATTTACAATTTTGTATTTTTGTGAACATATGACCGTAGTGAAGGAGCTCTGCCGCTCACGCTCCTCTTTTTTTTTTGCTTTCGTTTTTTGTTGCCAGAATAAATTACGCTATACTATATCAAATGTTTTTATTTTAAATGATATTAAAAAAAAACGAGGGCCTTTCTGAACTTTCAATTAATAAAGCGGTAAGTGGATTTTCGAATGCACCCACTTATATCGCCTCAGGTAATAAAAATTAGCAAAGCTAAAGAGGCTCTAAAGCCCGCGGGCTCTTTATCACAGGCACAATTTATGTAAAATAAATTGGAGATATGATAATGAGCGAGCTAGATCATAAATTATTAACTTTTCTTTTTTTATATTCACGGCCCCTTAGGCTGGAAAAATCATGTAACGAGCTGGCTGACCGTCGAGCCGTGGAATTCCTTCATGATTGTACCTGAAGCCGGATATTAAAGAGAATATAGGTTTCTGGGATAGCCAATAAATTCATTGCGCTGGTGTAAACACGATTTTATTTTTAAATACATGCAATTCTAAAGGCTTCTTATGTATATTACAAATAATCCACAACGACCTAAACATTCTATTTGTAGATGATCTAAGAAAAAAGGAGATATATGTCTTGCCGCAATAAACTACAATACCACTCAAATCTTTTAGCAAGTAACCTCTCCTCCATTACAATCTCCGGCAATCTTCTGTGGCCTCTGAAATGGTCCCGTGACTTTCCAACGCAATAAATCTGTCTTCGGAATTCTACCTATAGATAGGCTTCGCTCCAGTTCATTTACTGATTGATCTTTTTAAAGTTGTGGATTTCAATAAAGACATTGGTCTGACAATTGTGTGGACCAAAGAAAAATAACTAATGGAAGTGACAAAGACTGCTGAAACGGCCAAAGTTTCTGTGACTGTTTCGATTATTTAAAGAATCTTGAGATCGAGTTTTCAACAACCTTTTCTTCATATCTGCTAGGTTTTTGTAATGAGCATAAGATCCGTTTCCACTTCGGAAAATTCTCACAGGGTCATTAGAAACTAGATATTTCAATATTTCGCAGTCCAAGACACAATACCAGAATTATGCTTTAAGTATTGGTTGAGAAAAATTTGGCAAGGCATCGACTTCATCAACCTACATGAGGAATGGATTTAAAACTCTAATACGCAATATAAAATCAAGTTAACTGTTTAAACTTTATTCAGAGATCAAATGCGGCAAGAGCGAAGTTACGAGAGATTTATGAGAGAGTTACGAGAGGCAAGTGCGACGCGTAGGAAACTGAAATGTCCCTCTCCGACTCAATGGTCTCCTCAACTCTTCTCTTTGAAGTAGAAATTTGGGACTTGAGATATTTGGAATCAATTGAGTCAACACAGGCGAAATTTCTGAAACGTTTATATTATTCGCCAAGATCAACCCCAAATTAGATAGTTCGATTGGGAACTGGTTGTTCATCAATTTCGATGGTAGTTTTAAACAAATTAATGATTTCTGTATAAAAATATCAGAACATCTGTTGCCTCGAAAGTGCATACAGAAACTGGTAGTTTTGGATACTAGGGAGCCAAACCTTGACTTTAATGGTAATATAATATAATATGGTATGGTAATATAATTTTAAATAAGGTATTGAATCAAACAAACGGATAAATATATGTGTAGGTGACAAAAGATATAAAGTTCTTAGCATGAAAATATTTAAATTGATTTCAGTTTTTTTAAGTATTTCGTTTTAGAGCAGTAGTCAAGTTGAATTATCTGTGAAAGCTATGTACATGGCTAACGACAATATTAAAACCCCTACTAACACCAATTGGGCCAGATTTCATGACTAAATTATATATATATATATATATATATATATATATATATATATATATATATATATATATATATATATATATATATAAGCCAGGAAATATATCTTTCTAACTTTAACATATTATGGAGAATAAAAAGGAACATAATTTTGCAAAATAGTCTTTAAAGAAAATTTACAAAAAAATAAAATTATATATATAATTGTATTTGTTTGTAAATTTTCTTTAAGAACTGTACTGTTTCATTTTGGCCTGCATGGTCGTATACTGAAATGGTTTTAATAAAGTGGTGATTTGTTGACTTATAAGACATTTTTGATTGTAAACCATCTCTAATGATTAATACAAACTATCAAGGTACTTTGAACTGATGGAATAATGAAAGTTAATATAAATGATGAAACGTAAAAGACCTGAAAATATCTTAATAAAACATCCAATAAATAATTACTCTAAGGGCATAATTATTCCAGGCAGAAATCTCATTCATCTATAGCCGGTCTCGTTAAGGTCTCGCTGAATTATTCAAAAAATGTCTTCAAAGGCAAAGATGTTTTGGAAAGAAGGATGTCTAAAGTTCTTTACCTTTGCTAAAAGGATGAGTTATTTAATGTCTTAGTAATTGGTCTTGAGATTGTTAGACACAACCCAGTTCTCTACTCAGAACAAAAAACTCAAAAGTTTAATTAAGAAAATTACGTAATATTTTTGTTATAATTTTATTATGAGTCTAAATTACAGCAAAACATTTTCATACAAATAACAAATGTGTTTGGCTTAAAAAAATATTAAATAAATTTTCTAAAATATTTTATTGAAATTTAATATTAATGGCTCATTTAATCAGCAAAAATTATTAAAATTAGTTTGCCAAAATAATGATAAACATTTCACTAATACCAGAAGACGAGAACTAAACAGGACCTAAAGACTCCAAAGCACTCTATTATTTGCCCTGTAATTAGGGATTCGCAAAGGAAAATAAAGTAGAAGTAAGTTTATAATTTTCTAAGCCAATGGGCCGTAGAACAAAGAGTAGAACAATCAAGAACGAAACAGAAGCTGGAGTGAAAAAGGATATTAAGAAGTAACTATTTAAAAACTGCAGTTAACACTTAAAATGTAAACCGTATTAGAAAAGATCAAATACTGATACAAAATTAGTCAGTAATTGTTTATTACGCAGTAATTTATGTTCTCTCACAGCTATTTTCATTCGGTTCCATTAGCCAGAACGGTTTTCGGCATATGTTACTTAATTTCTTGCCAATAAATAATTAGTAGTGTATATAAATAGGAACTAGGTGTAAATATAAATATATATATATATATATATATATATATATATATATATATATATATATATACTCGTATATATACCTAATATTCAATTGCTTTATAACTTTCAAAAGACATTTGCATATCGTATATTATTATTATTTTTTTGAGCCTTCTGGCAAATGTAGGCTTAGACGTACATTGTAATAAACAGCACAAATGTTTTAAAACTGAAATATATATCGTTATAACAAAAAATAGAATGTTTTATATTAATACAATTTTAACAAATATATTTTTTTCCAAAGTTAAATAATACGAATCACATCCTTGCACAATTGCTGGCCTAGAATCAGTACAGTCCTTACCTAGTAATGAACCCAGGACCCTTCATGGGTTGTAGTGGTATAGGTATTATTTTTCGAATGTCCGTCAATGTATGAAGCAGGGAGATGTTTTGAACGAAAGTGCCTTTCACATCGAGGACAAGGCTGTTTCATATAGAACCTAGACAAATCGGTCTGAACATCAAGAATGTTTACCTTAGGGAAGGTATATAATATTTATTATTTCCAAATTAATTAATACTATTAGTTGTATCAAAATATAAGTAACTTAAAAAAATATATTATTATAAAACAGCTACTTAGTAATAAATAGTGATATCGAATTAAGAAAGTCAATAACTTATACACAACTTATATACATAAACATTCAGTACATTTCTGCGGTTTTAAGTGAAACAAAGTGAGAAGAACCGTACTAGTAGGCCAGTTCAATTAGCTCGAAAAAGGGGTTTGCGATCGTAATGACTCCGGTAGTTCCAATTTTTAATATGTTCTATGAACTGGTCCCCTCATTTAAAATACGAGTTTTCGACCTTCCAGCGCCTGAGCTCGCACCGTCATCTTGAAAAAACAGACAGAATCACGGAAAAATCGCCTTTTCCCGATGTATCTCCTCTCCATTACAAATTTCGGTTAATGTAGTTCAAATAAATTTTGTAGATTACGAAATTTCCTAGAAATCTTTGTTTAACATCTTCCATCTCTATACAAAACTGAAATATGAAATCTTGAACATGCGTATAAGTTCGTAAAAACCAGTAAAATGCGCAACAAAGTTTGATTTTTGTGAATACCCCGTTTCCAGTACAGTTTTGAGAAAAATTAACTAACAACAATGTAGCAGAGCATAAAATTTCATATAACATGTGTATGTTCTTATTAGATCTATTGTGCCAACCCACCGAAAACAGGACGAAAATTGAATAGAGAGCCAAATGTTTTGTACATATCTCCATATGTACAAGGTACCTAGTTATCTACACTAGTAAGTAGCGATGAAACGAAAGATCGTGTTCGAGCTGCTGAAATCAGGGTAAGTGATAAGGCAATACATTTCCGTTTCCATCCTTCTGCCTTGCTATGTTTACCTTTGCCTATCACTCTTTCACAAAATACTGAAAATACAATGTTCGTGGAATTACCGAGTTCACATCCTGAAGAAAGTCCTCTGATGGGCTGTAGTTATCCAATGGGTACACCATGGTTAGAATATCTTCCCTTATAATATCTGCAGCAGCTTTTACAATCCGATAACGTTCCTCCACCGGCTTGGGGTTCTTGCCTTGATACGACTGGTTAGATATTATTTTGAACCCAGTATTTTTTAAACAAATTACTGGTGTGTTTTTAACTTGAATAGTGTTTTGAACTTTTCATTCCTAGATTTTTTTCTTATTTTAGTCAATATTTTTGTATACAATGAAGTCATGAATATAACAGCAAAAATAAATTTTAATAATTCTTAATGATATTAAATTATATATTTAACTCAACAAATAAATATACTTTTGAAAAAATAATAATCAATGTGGGGTGATTCTGATCTTTTATGTTTGTAAAAGTCACGACAAGGTTATCTAGTTTGTATTATTATTTTATTCTTACAAGTTCTAATCCACCATGTCAAAAATTGAAAAAAAAAAAGGTAAAGTGTTTTTTTTTTATGCATTTTATTTGCAATTGTTGGTAATATTAAAACATAGACGCCAACAATAGTTGTCATAAGCGAAATTGTAGCATATAAATAAGTGATGTATCACATACCAATGGTGAAAAATTGAAACATTGGAATTTTCGCAAAATTAACTTTCGTCATATTTATTGGTAATAATTAAGTAATGAATATAACAAAAAAAATAATATTAATAATGACAATTCTTCATAATATTAAAGTGTTTATTTAAATCTTTGCTAGGATTAGCGAAAAGATAAGACACGGGAAACGGAACAAGCTCCACTGTTTTCATGACACTTTACGGTACCTGATGCATATTACCTTCACTTCGTTTTTGTTTTACGTGAACTGTCAGTGCGAAAGGATTGTTGATATTTTTATATTTTTGATGGTGTATTAAGTTGATTTTAAATGGCGGTTTCGGAAGTAGCATATTGTTTAATTTGTGACAAAAGTGTTAGTGATGACGAAATGGTGCTACTCCAAGAGAGAAGAATGGCACCAGTTCGAAATGCAAGTGTGATACGAGGAAGCACCTCACATCAATCGCTGTAGAAAAATTTGACGGAAGTCACCGTGCACGTTACTTGTCAAAAAATCCACAAGAATGAAAAACTCCCAAATTCGGGTTTAAGACGAACTGTTTTCTTTGTGGTGAAGAAATAACTGAAAAATATCTTCAGACAGAAGAAGTTACCTATAACACGACGTGATACATGTACAGACGATTACTAAAGCAGCTGGGGAACGGGGTGATGAACGTATTTCTCAAATGCCTGAAGGCTCTGACTTGGTGGCTCAAGCTACAAGATATCATGCGTCTTGCTACAAAAAGTTATTTCACTCACCTCCTTTACAGAAACCTGATCAATCTCCTCAGGAAGATGTTGATAAAGCAATGAGAGACCATTATAATTTATAATCTATCCAGTAATTCAGACGAATGTCAGTTTTTAATAAATCAGTTAATGGATAGAATATATTGAGATTTTCGGCCTAACATAAAAACTGTCAGAGAAAGACTATGATGAGGAGATCCTTTTTGTTGAAAGGGGGGAAAACACACCAATAATTTTTGTCAAATTGTGTCAACCAGTCGTATCAAGGCAAGAACCCCAAGCCGGTGGAGGAACGTTATCGGATTGTAAAAGCTGCTGCAGATATTATTAGGGAAGATATTCGAACCATAGTGTACCCCAGGGGTCGGCAACCTTTTGGTGACAAAGAGCCAAATCTATATTGAAAAAAAAAACATGGAAAAACATAGAAGTGCCTATTTTATCTTATTCTGTGGCACTTTGAATATTATGTGTAGAGCGATCAAATGTCTTATCTAAAATTTGGAACGGTTTTTTACTGAAATATAGATATCAGAGAGTCACAAAATTTTCTAAAAGAGCCGCAGGTTGCCGACCCTTGGTATACCCTTGGATAACTACATCCCATCATATGACTTTCTTCAGGATGTGAACTCGGTGATTCTACGAACATTTTCAGTATTTTGTGAGAGAGTGATAGGTAATGGTAAACATAGCAAGGCAGAAGGATGGAAACGGAAATGTATTGCCTTATCACTTGCCCTGATTTCAGCAGCTCGAACACGATCTTTCGTTTCATCGCTACTTACTAGTGTAGATACCTAGGTACCTTGTACATATGGAGATATGTACAAAACATTTGGCTCTCTATTCAATTTTCGTCCTGTTTTCGGTGGGTTAGCACAATAGATCTAATAAGAACATACACATGTTACATGAAATTTTATGCTCTGCTACATTGTTGTTAGTTAATTTTTCTCAAAACTGTACTGGAAACTGGGTATTCACAAAAATCAAACTTTGTTGCGCATTTTACTGGTTTTTACGAACTTATACGCATGTTCAAGATTTCATATTTCAGTTTAGTATGGAGATAGAAGATAATGTTAAACAAAGATTTCTAGGAAATTTTATAATCTATAAAATTTATTTGAACTACTTTAACCGAAATTTGTATTGGAAAGGAGATACATCGGGAAAAAAGAGATTTTCCATGATACTGGCTAGTTTTTTTTAAATTACGGTGCGAGCTCCGTCGCTGGAAGGACGAAAACTCGGGTTTTAAATGAGGAGACCAGTTCGTAGAATATATTAAAAAATTGGAACTACCGCAGTTATTTCCTTCACAAATCACTATTTGCACTAGCGTATGGTGGCTATGTCCTACTGGACCGTATAGCTATGTCCACACTGTTCGGTTTTCGACATCGCTTCTTATCCTATCTCATATCTTAAACATTTGAGCTCCTTTTATAATCTATTTCTTTATTTCATTATTATCATTACCTATTTCATTCGTTAGATTTTTTTTAAACAAATAAATTATTTGTATTCCGAAGCAATCCCAAAACATCATATTTTTTTATTTTTAATTGAGATGATATTTATATTTTCTATATTTATAAATATAGAAAATTAAGGTTTGCTTAGGGTGTTATTTTCATTAGAGAATTGATATATTTGCATCACTTTCTAATTTTGATTAATCGAATTTATTAGTTAATTAGAAAAAAAAACAAAAAAAAAACAATATCTTTACTAGGTAAAAAAAAATCCGTGAGCAGTAGGGCTCCGTCACTAAAGCCGTATTTTCAGTAAAATACAAAGTATTAAAAAAAAGGGCAGTGAGAAAAAAGTTGAGACCCAAAAGGCAGTTTCCTAACATACCGAAATTTACCAATACTTTTATTACATTGTTCTGCCTCTCCGCTGATCTACGAGAAAGAAAACCCTACATAACGAATTTTCCTGCTCATTTGACCTTAAGGGGGCCAGAGGGGCTGAAATTGCCATATCTTTGCAAATACTGGTCCGATTTTGATGAAACTTCTTTTATTTTATAGGAAATTTAATTTCTTATCAAATGCAATTGGTGGGGTCGCTGATGCGAGCGACAAACCCGGGAGAATGGAGGAACCAAGTTGAGAACCCAAAAAGATACTTCCCTCACACATCTCAATTCAAATACAAATTTTCAAACCTATAAACTAATTTGGTGAAGCTGTAGAAATCTCAGGTGAACATACCGAAATTTTGACTGGAATTTACCCATACTTTTATGGCATCGTTCTGCCTAGAAGAAAACTCTACATTTCATACCGAATTTCAGCTCATTTGACACAAAAGGGGCTGCTCAAATGTAGCGGGGGGGGAGAGGAGGGGAAATATATTTATATATCAGACATCTCCAAAACTTCCATAATCGTGCTCTAGGGGCTATGAAACGGACAGTCCCGCCCCTCATTGTCGACCTTCGACCCAGTGCAATAGTCTATTTTATTTGGGGAAAATACGACTAAAAATGGTAACAAACAATTTCATTAACAATATATTTAGTGTTATTTCTGCCCGTTTGCATCAGTATATGTTATGCGCTGTTTTAGAGTTATGTGCTATGGCTATTTGGTCAGTCTTTTTTAATTAGGGATTGACAAATTATTTGCCACTTCTATAATTTTTTTGGACCTATTGATTTTTTCTATTTCGGTTTTTAGTACATTGGCGCTTACGTATTTGGGAATAGAATCGCTATTATATTTTACGAGACGGGTTTAAAAAAAAAATTATAGAATTATAATTTATCAATTCCTAATTACATTGATCCTTCTATTTCATTATGCGGACGTCAAGTGAGTCTTTTTTAAACCTGCTGACGTGAGATGTGCTATCTCTGGTCAGGATTTATGTGATCTAATATCTTTTAGACCTCGTGTTTGTTAGGGGTCGGCTAGTTAGTTATTTACAACTATTTAAAAGACTTGAGTTTTTTTTAAATTATAAATAAAAATAATAAATTATAGGTTTTGTCTTTTTTCTTTAATAGTTTTTTAACTCATTAATAAATAAATTTGATTAATTAAAATTAGAAAGTAATACCAAATATATCAATTCTCTAATGAAAATAACATTATAAGCAAACATTTATTATTTTATATTTAATCATCAGTGTGGACATAGCTTTTAAACGGGATAGAAGAATCATTCTATACTTAATTAAGAAACGAAACGCTTTCTACTACATAAGTTAAACTAATTTAACATGAATAGTGTTGGGCCAACTTGAAAAATACATTTTAATTGAAAATAAATCATAATAATGCTGTACAGAAAAAAATGTATACATGTAAAAATCGACATGGGATGCACCCTTTTATCTCTTATCACGTTTTATGTATTACTTTCCCTTTTTCAGGAAAACCAATTTTCAATATGGGTCGAAGAGATGTGGGCTATTAATCATAAAGAATATTATAGCCTGTAAAAAGAGGTGGAAGATGACATTTTACGCCCTTAAAGTGAGGTAATAGCATAGACTTGTTGAACACAGAACATTCCTGTTAACAATATATTTATTTATACGTTGCTGTTAAATTTCTTGTTCACTGGTTGCTAAAAGATACCAAGATGATTGTTTCTGTCTTGGTATATTTTCGCTATCGGTTAATCGCTTAATAATATAAATTTAAAAAACAATAACAAAGCCAAATGAGGTGAAACTGACTGATAATTTATTAATATTGATTCTCATATATTTTTATTATTATATTGTAAAAAGATCTATATTAAGGTTATTCCGAAAGATTTAATACATAATTGAAATTTTCGTAGTTTAATCGGAAGCAAATCAAAGAGGTGGATATATTAGTACCTCAAGACATTTATATTAGTGTTTTTATTACATTGAGGTATTTATATTACATTATATTGTTAATAAATGAAAAAATAAAATATAATGTGATATTTTAATAATCTTGAACGGTAGATTTTTACATTTAGGAATTTCATCATTATATCAAATCTAGAACGAAAAATTCCCTTTAAAATATCAAAAACCCAGAATTATGAGCGAATTTTTAATACATAAGTAACCTTTCTGGTTAAAAAACACAAAACTTAGTAGGTGTAGGATAAAAATGACCCAAGAGGTTGACGATCCCAAACAGTTCTTAATAAATAAATAGCACAGAAGACAAATAGCAGGCTGAAGATAACGCGCAAGCCCTTAAAAAAGGTACAATACAATTAATTTGTATTCAACGAGTTCATATATAAAGGGTATTCAAGATTTGATTTTCATCACCTTAAAATACGCAATTCTTTTAATTTATATTTGGTGGGGCACATTTGTTTCGAATTAAGTTTCCTTTTAAATCATATTCAACCCCTTAACTTTCTCTAGTACGTCTTCAGCGTACATAAGACAGCAATTTTAAAGAGTATATATGTATATATATATATATATATATATATATATATATATATATATATATATATATATATATATATGTATATAGGGTATGTGATGTATATTTTATGACGGAATCTAATAGGAAATCAAATTCTAAAGCGATGTTATATTGGTGAAAATATCGATCGGACGCTACGGTAAGGGGTTAATAAAAAAAAACACGCAACAAATCAGATTTTTTTTTCATAAAAATGTTTTTTTTTCTCCAATAGAAAGCGTATTATCAACAAAAAAAATTCATCGCGCATGCGCATTTCGATTACTGTTGTTGAAGTTTCCTTCGATATAGTTTATTAGGTATTCGAGGATTCTGATTCCGTTTTTTAAATACGTTTTTTGATCGCGCATTTCGATTATTGTTATTAATGAAGTTTTCTTCGTAATAGGGATCGTTTATTAGGTAACCAAGATTTCTTATTCCGTTTTTTAATTGGATTTTAAACCATTATTTTTTTTAATGGTGAAAGTATTGGGACCGTACAACTAATTGCAGAAGCTTGGTTAGGAGTGCGGTAAGTGCAGTAAAGCACAGAAATAAGACTTGTTTAATTGTGTACTGACATTTAATAAGGGGGGCAAAATCCGTCCTGTACCTCCTCGTGGTGTCCCCTGGGTCACGCTAACACAGGCGGTGGGGCAGATAGGGCTCCTCGCTGGGTAAAGGCAACCTGTCTAGGGGAAGGACACCCCGAAATCAAATCTCTGGTCCTCCAGGTTGGGGGTTAAGGATTTGGGCCAGCACCCCATCTCCTTGGAAAAAAATCAAAATCGCTTACAGACTCAATAACGTAAAAAAGCCGGATGGATCCAATGGAAAAAGACTAAAGCTTAGGAAACGGATTAAACAAATTGGAACATGGAATGTTCAAGGACTCAGGACGAAAGAGACCGAAGTGTAGGAAAATATGGAAAAGTATAATATAGAGATAGCTGTATTGACAGAAACAAAGAAAAAGGGAAAAGGAGAAGAGACCTTGGGAAACTTTAGCCATTATTACAGCGGTGTAGACAAGGATAGGAGAGCCGGTGCTGGGGTATCTATTTTATTAAATAATAGGCTTAAGAACAGGGTAGTAAATTATGAATGTGTGGATGAAAGAATAATCATGCTAGAAATTAACTTATTCGGGGAGGAAGTAGTCATTGTGGGAGTTTATGCTCCTACAGAATGTGCGAGCATCAGTGAGAGAGACATATTCTTCGATAAGCTTAACCATATCATGGAATCTATTCCCCCAAGAAAGACAAAAATATGTATGAGTGACCTTAATAGCAGAACAGGAAGAATACCAAGTAGTAGGGTGGTTGGAAAACATGGGGAAGATACGGTAAATGCAAATGGAAAACGTCTGATAGATCTGTGTGAAGAACAAAGGCTAACGATACTGAATGGTTTCTTTCAACATAAAGATACCCATAAATATACATGGCAACAACACACAAGAAATCTCAAATCAATAATTGATTACGTCATCATGAGAAGAAACGGCCGGGTGATCCCGCTGGACGTTCGTGTAATGAGAGGAGCAGAATGCGGATCGGACCATTTCTTGGTTAGGGCTAAACTCTTGTTTAAATTCACTTCGACACTAGGAACGAAAAACCTCATAAATAGAGATAAGGAGGAAAAAGTCGAGTATAATATTGAAGGTCTTCTTCAGGAATCGATAAGGAGTCTTTACAAGAAGAGACTGCAAGACAAAATAAGAGATAAGTCCATAAAAGAAGATATGACCTATGAAGTGTTAAAAAAGATTTGTCACGAAGCGGCCCGAGAAGCATTAGGAGATAGAAAGAAAAAGAAATTAACAAATAAGTAATGGTGGAACGATGAGGTTGCTACAGTTGTAGAAGAGAAGAAGGGGGGATATAAGAAATGGCTATCAGCAAATGACTCTATTTCACTGAATGAATATAGGAAAGCAAAAACAGCCGTTAAAAAGAAAAAGAGAGAGGCTATAGAGATGTTCTGGGATCAAAACTGTGAGATGATCGACCGCTGCATCCAAGGACAAAAAGTGAAAGAGGCTAAAAACGATAAAGATCCAAGCCCGGTACAATAATAGCTCTCGACTGATAGAAATAAAGGAATGGAAAAAGTATTTTTCTGATCTACTGCAGGAAGATAGGTCAGAATACATGGTAGAGAACCAGGAAAACGACAGGACTAACTACGATATTAATGATGTATCCTTGGAAGAAGTGGAGAGAACCTTAAGGAAGATGAAAAATGGAAAATCACCCGGTCCGGGGGTTCTACCAATAGAGCTTATTAAAGCAGGACCAGTTGAACCCAAAGAGATACTAGCAAAGACTATCACAAACTGCTTAAAGACAGGTAAGATACCAAAGGATTGGTTAATGGGAGACATCATCCCTATCCACAAAAAAGGAAAAAAGAACATATGCAGAAACTATAGAGGAATCACGGTGCAAAGCAGTGTTGGCAGACTTTATAGTCAAATCCTGAAGGAAAGGCTAGAGGAGGAGGTTTCTGATCAGATGGTGGAAGAACAGGCAGTTTTCAGAAGTGGAAGATCGTGTAGTGACCACATTTTTACCCTGACTCAAGTCGTGCAAAAAAGGATGGCATACGACCTCGAAACCCATCTGACGTTTGTTGACATACAGAAAGCCTATGACAGTGTTCCTCTAAAGAAATTGTGGGAAACCTTGGATCTGATGAAGATAAGTAGAGACCTTAAAAAAGCCATAAAAAGTTTGTATATTGGAGCGGAATCAAGGGTAAAGATAGGAGGAAAAGTCTCAGAGTCTGTCAGAATTACGAAAGGATTAAAACAGAGATGCAGCATGTCCCCAACACTTTTCAATATATATATTGAACAGGCACTAAAATCATGGAAACAAAGATGCCGAGGGATGGGAATTGAGGTCGGAAATAATATATTGTTTACCCTACAGTTTGCAGATGATCAGGTTGTCATAGCAACAGATGAATATGATATGGAATTTATGATGAGAAGACTCCTTGAGGAGTACACCGAGTGGGGCCTGTAGATAAATACTGAAAAAACGGAATACATGGCATGTAACTCCCCTATCTCATCTCTATGGTGGACGATCCCTTAAAGTACTGCTTTCAAGTATCTTGGAGTGACGATGGACAGTTTGGGCACAGTTGAAAAGGATATTCAAAACAAAATTACTCATGGTAAAAAAATAATAGGTCTCTTAAACGGTATATTATGGAGTAAAAAGGTCTCTCTTGAAACCAAAAAGAAGATATACCACTCCTTCTTGGTTGGCACAACGTTATATGGGTCAGAATCATAAAAAAAGTATTGGGACCGTACAACTAATTGCAGAAGCTTGGTTAGGAGTGCGGTAAGTGCAGAAAAGCACAGAAATAAGAAGACTTATTTAATTGTGTACTGACATTTAATTTATTTCAACCTAAGTTTTAGGCCATTATTAGGGACTAAGTTTTAGGGCTAAGAAAAACAATATTACAGTCCCAGTAACAGTCATAAAAGTGGTAATACAAACAGTAATATAAAATTGGTATGAAGATAATAAGTAGGCGTATCAAACTCAATTAAAGCCATGGGCCGCATCACATTTAGAAATTTTCTTAAAATGATATTTTAAAGTGAGGTTCAGGAATATGGACAGGATATAAAACATATTATATAATTAAGTGAATTTAGGGTAATCGACAGCATTTCTTTACAATTGTCTTTTCTTCGTTTTATTTTAGAATCTTATGGGCGAAAAAAAATTACCTTGGGGACCGCTTATTTGACACCTCTGATATAAGGATATAAAAATATCATAGGTATAAAATATATCAAGATAATTATGATAAGAAAATAATGTGAATAATTAAAAATGATGTTAATCAATAATGTTAAAAATGTAAATGTGAAATATAATAAAATACATGAAAATTCCTAACAATAATGAAGATTTTTTTGTGTAATTATTTTTTTTGGGTGTAATTTTCCGAAACATGTCAAAATAAATAATTTAAATATTAAATTTGTTTTTCTAATGTACCCAATAGAAATGCTGATGAAGCTATAGTGACTTATTTGGCAGGCGTTATTTTTCTCTTGCCTACTCGTACTTTTGTAATGGCCGAAATTTCGGTCATATATAGTTGTTTAATGTTTATTATTTTTGACCGCACTCCGACCATCATGTTCCAGAGTAAAAATAGGTTAAGCTTCATATAATTAACACCGAAAAAACATCTTAAGAGTCTTGGTGGTTTTCAGAGATATTTTTAAATGCAATCGTATTATATTTATAAAGTTGAATAGATAATTGTTGTGTGGTTGGTAGGTATAGGACATCATGAGGTGTTGTTTATGTGGATTGAAGTTCACCGATTGTTTATTGTACAGACTAGCGTCACTATGAGAAACGAAGTGTAATTTAAGTATAATTTCACGTATATTTTATTTCTGGAGTCCATGCAAGTACTTTATATTTACTTGTGTTAGTTAAATAACTTATCTTTTAATGTATTCTTCCAGAATAATGAAATCAGTTACCTCCATTTGAGTATTCCAATGGAGAATTTTCAGGTCAAACACCATCCCCATTGTTAGCAATCTCCTCGAGATAATGAGGATGGTCCTTAATTCTTTTTGTGCCAACGACGATATATCGTTGTTCGTGACATTTGAATAAAGAAACGATGAATGATGTACATATTATATTATATATTATAAAATATATTCTATATAATGTTTGTGATGGCTTAATATTCGTATTGAAAACGATACTTTCGGTTGGCACTAAAAAGGCTAAAGAAAACATCAAGATAATTGGCAGAGTTTGTCAAAGTAGCAATAGGATTAGTGTAGCCAGAGGGTACAATCGGGATTTCTCTGATTATCAAGCCGAAGCAAAACACAGCCCTATCTGCTTGATTGCATTCAAGCTTCTTGCTAATTGTAATCCTCGTCTTCTACTCCGGAGAATGGTTTCAAAATGTTTGTCGAACGGTTATTTATATCTTGCGGTACATAGCATAATGTGGTTATGTCTTATCTGTTTTGATATTGAATATTGAACTTCTATTCCAAGAACAAGAACTCGAAAGCCATTCAAGGAGAAATAAATCATCTCGAGCATGAAGGATCCATTAACAATAAATTCAGAATCGATATAGTGTTAAGTAATTTAAAAAAAAAAATCAATAATCGACTTAATTACCAACATTTCCATATTCTAGTACATACGCAGAAATTATATATATTAAAAATATATTATTGTTAAAATTTCAGATCAATCTATTGAATTAAGAATACCAAGTCGAGTATTAGAATCAACCGTAAATTAAATAATATGAGTTTTATTTTTTATTTATTTTTTTAACGTAAAATACGTTTAGTAGCAGGGAAAAACCGGTTCTCACACACTAAAACACTCACAAAACACTTTGGAACCAATAATTTTTATTGTTTATTGATGTCCTTATGAACTCTATTTATAGTATAAAAGGCCGGTTATTTTTCAACAGATTATTAGCCTATTCTAACATGAGTGTTAGGGCGTTTTCACAAGATCCGATAATTATCGGAGTCGGATTCTACATAACCTGCAGTCGGACGTTTCCTAGGTAATCGGATGTCGGCCTGACATCCGATTTATGGGACCGTGTGATAATCATTAGCATATGAGATTAATTATATGGATCTTTGACAAAATAAAAGTTTTGATATCATCAAACTATGAGAAACACTTTGTTTATTCAGTAGTTCTGTCCAAACATACTGAATACAGGCCAACTATATCAATCTAATAAGACATTCGGTTGTAAAATATAGAATAAACAAGTATATGCATGATATCTCTTATTGCAGCACATTATTACAATGAAAATATGTTGTATTTTTTAATTGCAATGCTTTCTCCCTTTTCACATACACGTACACTGTGTAATGAATACGGAGATGGTTTTTTAATGGGTAGGAATCTCACACTGTGAACTTTTGGTCATTTTAGTCACACTTTGAAGTTGTGAAGCGCTATCGAAGTCAATAAACACCTGCCCTAAATTCCAGAACCAATTTACGGAAAAGTAAATTGAAGTTATCTAGTCCTCCATGCATGACGTGGAGATAAACTTCCCGTTCCAACAGACCTGAATTATTTAAATTAGAAATTAGTTATTGAAAAAAAAATTAAATAATTATTACGGCTTGGATTTAATTTTATTCTAGAGATTTGATTTTAAAACGACATTTGGATATTAATAGTCCTAGGTTCCGATTCTCCAAATCCTTATCATAAATTACTATAATGTTAATTAATCAGTAATAGCGAATAAAAATATTTGTGCACTCACTTCGTACTAATGTGAGCTCAGTAATTGAGTTTAGTTCAATAAATTAATTCGCGCTTATCTTTTCGACAAAGAATACATATAATTTTGAGAACGTTAAGATATTTTATTGATAAACAAGTTCCCAACATGCATATACATATAATAAGAATACCATTTAACTTGTTACACAAACAGTATCTGTTAAAACTTTTACAATGGTCAATTTTAATAGACATTCATGTACATAGAAAAACGAAATAAGAAAGTTAATAAAAAAAATAACCTATATCTGTCTTTGAAAAAATATTTTAAAAAAAAGAAGAAATTTTTAAGTTTTTGTGCACCTCTAGAGCCTCACCAAATTAAATTAGAGGGTCGAAAATTTGCAGGTGAATTGAGTGAGTGTTAGTGAAGTGCCTTTTAGGAGTCTCAAAATTTTTCCTCCACCCTCGCCTCTTCGATATTTTCAATTTTGTATTTTTGTAAAAATACGACCTTAGTGACGGAGTTCTGTTGCTCTCATTTATCCTCCCTCCCTCCCCCAATGTCTTAAGACAGTAAATAATTACTGCTTCCTTTTGAAATGTTTCTTAAGACGTGCATATTTTTTTTCTATTCTGAGTATCTGAGAAACATTTTAAAGGATTTTAGAGTTGATTTAATTGAATGCGTTCAGATCAAATATTGTTTACAGTGCCGGTGCTTATAGAAGAGGTCCTGAATTTAAATATTCAAGTCCATTCTCTTCTCAAAAAATTATAGACTGTTGGGAGCAACAACATCTGGCAATAACTACCTAAGTAGACCAGCGAGTCAAAGTAATTGACTAAGGTCTACTGCAGGTACTGATATTGGTTGAAGGAACTAGTCTGGGAAGTAGGCCTTTTGGTTTAATTTTGCTAACAAGCACGTAGAGATTGCCGCTAGGTGCTAACCAGAGGGTAGTGTCAAGATTCATTACGGGGGACCGCAACGAAGTAAATATTAACTGACCTCGGTGAGAATCGAACACACCTCTACGATCCGCGCAATCAGAGAACATCACCCTTATGGATTCGGCCATCACATCCTCTCTACTGAAGATAGTTAGTGAAGTCTCAGATCCTTTTCGTTCTAAGGAGAGGTATATTTAGAAATAAAGATTACAGAAATTTGAGATTTTAGTTATGAGCTTCGCAGCGTTTGGTGTTATGTTGGAAAACATTGGATCTCACCACTGAAAAACAGATTTACTAATAGGCTTGTATTCAGGTTATTTGTTTTGGATGCATACAAATTTAGAATGGAATAGGGAGTAATCATTTAGTTTCTATAGAATTGCGCAGTATGATTTAAGTTCTCTTTTTTGGGGAGAGGGGAAGGGGAAGAATGTAATCCCATTTGTTAGTGGGTTTACAATACATAGAAAGCAGATTTCCTTTTTGTTTGGAATAGTCTAAATTTTATTACGTCAATGAGGGAAGCCTAAATCAACAGTAGTGACATAATTAAAAAAAAAAACTATGGAATCGCTTTTCAAAAAATTGATAAATAAGTAAAGTTACTAATAATGAGATAGCGACAGGGGAACGATTGATCTTTAGATACCATGAAGATACTGCAGCCATTTTATTTTCTTTCGTCAAACAACATTCTTGATTATCGTCAGTACATACATTCCAAGATAGTGAATTTTAAAGAGTTTATAAAAGAACAGAAACTCTTGATATTATTTTATAGTTATTACCTATGTTATAATTATTTATTAAATCTTCTTCCATTTAATTTATTGTAGGGAACATTTCAAGACATTGAGCTATATTGAATGTTTTTCAATGAATTAATTCAATTTGATCAAACCAGATCATTTTTATTTAAATCGGTAACTAATACCAAAATATTTTCTGGAAGATTACATAAATCTAGTATATCAGGTTTTCTATAAACCTAGTTTGTTGGCTTGTTACACACTGAGTAAAATGTATCTATGGCATATGAAATCGCACAGTTCCTTTTGTAGGTCTTATAATGTTCATTCAAAATATTGTTCTGAATATTAAGTACTCTATGCAAAATATTGTATTAAAATATCATGTGATTACAGTTAAGAATTACTTAATCAGACCAGAATAATCCCTAAAAAGTTGTCACTTATTCCATCGGACACTCAAAAAAAAAATTAATATTAAATTTTTAAACAAAGTAACACATTAGTATGAGTTGAGAAATACACAACGTTAGAAGAAAAAAATTACAGACAGATCAGAACGAGGTAATCATTATGTTCTCTTTACGAAAGCAAACAGGATATAAATAATAATTAACGTCGAAAAAAGCTGACAATTTAAATAAATTAATAAAATATTATCGCATTATAGTTAAGACACAACATTACAAGACTCAATTTTTACCGAAATCAAAGTGTGACATATTTATGTATTAATATTTTGACATGATATGAATACCTAATTGCAGCTTCAAGAGATGAACACACTACCGTAGGTTTTGCTATGCAGTGGTAGCTTAAAGAGATAAGTCGGTCCGAAAGATAAAATAATCCACCACTGTGCAATAGGAACAAAAATACAGCAACATGCAAAATGAGTAATGCCATGTTGCATCTTAAGGATGATATTCAAAAACACTTTTATTAACATAAAATAATAGCTATTATATCATATTCTTTCTTTTTTTAATTGAATAATTATAATTTTAGAACGCCTAAAATTATAAATTTTTAATTCCATGGAAAATATCTGTAAGATAAATCAAATCTACAGTCAACATACTACAGACAACAGTGCTGAAGGATTAATTAAGAAGTTATCCAATCAAAGTTGAGAGTTGAGGTGCATTATTAAATCTTAAGACTCAAATAGGTTGAAAACAGTTTGAACTGAAATAATTAAACCGGAATTACAAACCAATTAAACGCACGTTGCTAGCCTAATTATTTTAAGTCAATCGTATAATATTGGAAGTAGTTATTGTAAGACCCATACACTAATTTAAAATATATATATATTAAATATCGGTTGCATTCAAAAAATATTTTTACCACCAGAAGACGCCCATTGGTCAGTCCTGAATATCTTAAATACGTAGATTACATGTATTAATAAAACCAAATCTAATAAACAAGTTGCCTACTTATCTATCTTGTTATTGCTTGCTAATGTTTTTTGGTTTTAAAGATCTTTATACAAACAAACTGGGGCGGAAACCATCGCTTTAAATACGTAAACACATTGTGTGAATATGAAATTAATCGCTCAAGTCGTTCAGAAGTTAGACGATCACTAGCAGATGTACCAACGATTATATATGCCAAAATTATATATATATATATATATATATATATATATATATATATATATATATATATATATATATATATATATATATATATATATATATAATCTTTGCAAATATAACCGTTGGTGCATCTGTTAGTGATCGTCTAACTTCTGAACGACTTGGCCGATTAATTTCATATTCACACAATATGTTCACGTATTTGAGGCGATGGTTCATATCTATGCTAGGATTCGATAGATGGCGTTATAGTCAAGTTATGTGCTTGAATTAGTGAACATTTTACGTTTTACATAAATCGACAGCGGATACAAATACAACTTGCATTAACGCGATCATAGTCTTGCATTTGAAAACGAACCTAATATGGAATATTCATTACGTTCTAAAGTTATTATTAGCAAAAGGAATAAACAATTTGAATATTTCCATGCATTTAAATTTTTAAAAAAACAGCTGGAATGTGTGAGGCAGTAGAAACAGTTGTATAGTCTTGAAGTTGTATTGAATGCACCACCTGTTCCATTGAAAACTTTTATATCTGGCCAAATATATTTATTCATAATACACTTTGAATGAAATCATTATAATGATAGTGGATGCATCCCTCTTTCATCCAACAGTCATAATCATAACTGTATAAATATTACTGATAATCATCAAAAATATACATAGGACCATTTTGGTGATTCAAACATTTATTGAATTTAAAAATTCATTTTCATAAAAATTGTAACAATAAGTCAATAAATAAAATTTACATTAAGCCCATCTTATCCCAGACGAATCCGGGACAGACAGCCAGGATATAAGTATATAAGTATAGTATATATAGTATGTATTTATAAATAATTGAAATGTATGTCTTGCCAATATAATTTTGACTTTGTTCTAACACGTTTTTTGTTTGCAATTTACTTTTTTAGAGCAATGCAATTAGTGCCGGAAATCCGTTCCGTCGTCCAAATGCACATGCTTCAAACAAAAATAATCAACAACCAAAACGTTTCAGGTATTTTAATGTAAATAAATTTCGTTTAGGGGAGTAATCTGCCATTATTTTAATGTCCCTGACTTCGAATAAATAGTTAATTGTGAATTTAATAGGGTATATGCATGAAAAATATATTTCGTTCAAATATACTGTTTTGGAATCTTTATAACAATTGATCTAAACCTAAATAAGTTTTAATTAAACCAAAATGAAATAAATACGTGTAAAATTTAAAATATCTAAACGCAATGTTATTGGTTAAACAGCAGCAGTGTGACTTCAAAATTCATTAAGGAATTAGGGAGACGATATTTGAACACCTTCCTTACCTGGGATCACATCTAGTGCTTTTAACAAGTGCCATATCCATTAGTTTATTGCTTTAACGTTTATTACCTTCCAGTCTCCAATATCTAATCTTTCACACACCTCCTCCTCTATTCCTACCACTAATTCTGTAAGTATAAATACCTACATATCTTAAGAGTTATCAAGTAGTCGAGTAGATAGTCTATAAACTAGTTCGTTTGTATATTAAAGATAAGCCAGATGCCGTAGATAATAAGAAGTAGTTTGATGCCATAATGTAATAATCATTATTATAAATAAAAGTACATTCATAGTAATACACTGTTGGTGAATTCGTTAACTTTCTTATTAGATTTCATAATTGCCCCTGGTGTAAAAATTAAAATAACATATTTACTATGGAAAACCCTACATAGCATTTCCTCATTATACCGTAATATTAAATTTATAAGTACTAATACATGTGATTTCCGAACTTTGTGTACATTCGGGCTACAAGAACTTCTGGATGGAAAGTCATCAATAGGATTAGGATTTTAATATTTTACATATTTTCTCAAAGCAAACATTTTACGATTATCCTAGACTAAAATCTGGCCTTAATTTACTTATTTTTATAAATACTCTGAAGATTTGGGAGTTAAAAAATTATTTTTGCGTCAATTGGAGGAGGTAGCGAATGTGGGGAGGATGAGTGGTTAGCCAAACAATTATTCTAGGAACGTTTTGTTCTCAATCTCTCTCTAAATCTCTATGCCCGCCAGCCTCTTCCACTAGGGATGTTTGAAAAATATAGATATTTTTAAAGAAATATATCCATATCAAAACTTGAGAATTGAAAACCGATATTTTTTCTATCAAAAATTAAATAAACAAAAATGTCTACAAGGACGGCGTGTTCGACAACCAAAGAACCGAAGCAAACTCGTAGATAGTGAACAAGTGGTGTCGTTGGTTCGTGTTGCTATCTATAGTAGCTGTGGCCAAGTCAACCCTCGTGCACATCTAATGGTATCAGATATTGTTATTCGACTACTTTTGTTTCATGCTTGTGTTCTCATGAAAAGTTTGTTTATCCCCTACACTATTCACTTTTTTTTAAGTTTAAAACTTGACCTTCATTGACTTCAAATACATTCATATTTTTTTGTTTGTGTTAGGTCACAATAATTCTCTTACATGAAGAAAAATACAATAAAATAAAAAAACGGCGGAAAATCTAAAAATCTTCATAATTTGTGCAAATTTAACTCGAGTTCCTGAGTCATTTGAAGGTTTTAGTTGTTTGATTTTCTTTGATACCTATTTTTGTTCTTTAATTTTACCAAATTTGTTCTTTGTTCCTAATGTTTGTATTTTTTTAAAAATCAATCTACATGCTAGTAGGTACATTTATAATATATTTTTTACATATTTCACAAATATTTTTTAATATTTCTGAAATATTAATTGCATATTCATGTACATATTTGGGATTTTTTTTACCACATAAAAATGTAAGCACTAGTCATCACTTTACAAACCAAAGATAAGGATAAGCTGCGTTAATAATGCGTTAAAAAATCGAGTAAATACCCAGAAAAACATCTTAGGAAATTAAGTAGCCATGATTAACAAAATGTATATTTAGACCCGATGTTGAGAGCTGTGAGCACGCGATTAAACCTGAAGGTTTGCCGGTTCATATCCTCCTCTGCCACCAGCTAATTTAATTTGTCATCACCTGACTCTATTTAATCTACCTGAGGCTCTTAAACATGAAACCTGGCTTTTATCCTATCAAGATTATATCAATTACCGTGACGTTTCCTCCGGACAGATCTCAATTTTTCTCCGAAATTTATGTGGATAATTTCAGATCATGAGAGACTACAAACATTAATTTCGATCGCGTGAGATAAATTTAAATTAATATGCTCCAATTAATTAAGTCCTCACATCGTCTAATGATGAATAATTTTGCAAGAAAGAGGCCGAAAGAAACCTCTAGCAGAAAAATATCTCACATCTGATTGGAGAAAAGATCTGTGCTAGTTAGTCAAGTGGTCTGAGCATGTAAGTGACATGTTTGGCGATAGGAGAGCGATATGTCAGAGCCGCCCAATGGTTTCCGACGTCTCATTAGATCAGTATTACTTTCCGTCAGTCCCTCCCTCACTTTTCTTCGATGTTTACCAGACGTGGAGAGGGAGGGATCCTACAGCCTCTTTATATAAATTATTAATATGTAGCTCTCTTTCATCTATGGCAAATACCATAGATGTTTCCTTCCAAAGATCAAAAGAAATGAGACGATAAAAATTTAATAATACTCTCTTTTTGTATACCAATAAGTCTTCAAGGTATACTAAAATAAATATAATATCTAAGACAGGAATAATCCTTTTCCGTACAAGAGAAAACACACTCTCTGATACATAGGCATGGAATGATATATTTTTATACAAAGGAAAACATCGGCTGTAAGCAAAAGGTAAGGCTTTATTTATTTTAATACAAATATTTCAAACCTAATTGCATCTTACCTTCCATCTTACTACGATTTTTTATCAAGATCTCACACAACTTACGTCATGAGGTCTCCTTGTGTCCATAAAAGTTATTTTAAAAAAAAATCTTTTAAGCCAGATTAATTGATAATCAAAGACTACTGTATAACGATAACTAAGCTGATGTTTTTTGGTTGACTCCACACCAAGATATTTTGATGAAACAGCGTGTTTTTTCTCCCTTAATTCGTGTCATCATTTCTTGAACTCTCAGATCCAACACATTCAAATTACAAGAGGAAGCACCCACTATTCTTTGTCGTTTTGAATTGAATATTATTTTTCACAATGATGAGGGATCATTGTGGAACATAATCTCGTTAATAAAAGCGTCTCAGAACATTTCATTTCTCCAAAATATTAAACTGAAGTAAATTCGATGAATATTCATATGGTCATTTTTTTTAAATTGAAGCAAATTTCATAAAAATTGTAAATAAAAATAATCCATGATTGAAAATATTGAAATAACTGTTTTCTAATAACTTCCTTTGATACACCTTAACTGAATGGTGCTTATTAAACATTTCATCAGACATCTTTAATGTTTTCCAACTTTTAAATGAATTTCCTTCGGAAGAATGGACACTTAAAAAAATCAAATTGATGTGGACATTAAAAAATATATAAATAAAATAAATCTTCCATCTGAGGTTTTATTCCGTTTTTATTGCTGGGAACGGTTAGCATCCATTATTCATCTGCCACTTGCAGTATCAGAGATGTCCAGCATGTGAAAGAAGGTCAATGAGATGTCATCAGACTATTACATGTTTGCAAACAGAATTTATATTTAATATCTTAATGCAAAATTGAAAACGCAAGAAAAAACTAATTTAATGTTACAATTATTTGCCCCGACATATATCGGAAAATTACACACAAAAAAATAATGTATATGTGAAATCAAACATCCGATTCAAAAACCGGAACAGGAACCATCGATTACGAAGAAAACTAAAAAAATTTACAGTAAATCGAATTCTGCAACGGCAATCGAAAAACCGATTTAATATATGTAGTGTGTCCATTAACACCACATTCTTAACCGCTTAAAATAAGTAAAAAAAACAAAACAATTTTAACATACCTTCGATTATATTAGTCCGAAAAGATAATTTATTTTTTCGTTTAATATATTTAACATTGTAGAAATTTAAATTATTTTTAAAATAAGCATCTGGAATGTCCAGGAGATGTATAGTTTTCGATTAATCAAAAAAATAAAATAAGGTAGGAACTTGAGTATAATACTTTATAATATGAGAAAAAGGTTTAAAACGCGATATCTCGGCTAATACTGGCCTGATATGGAGGATTATTATTATTTTTTTTTTTTAGTTTGGTTTTGTAGGAAATTCAATTAACTTTAAACAGAGGCCCTTAAAAGTGTTAAAGGTGTAATTTAGGGCCTTAATAACAATGGCTGATTTCTTCCTAAAATATAAAGAAAAAAAAGCATATGCTTCCTTAAATATCTTGAAGCGAAATAAATAGGAATCGTTGGCCTTTAAAAAAAATCCTTAAGCCTTCAATTTGGTAGGATCAAGGGAAATGTATATTGACCTCCACTTACAAGTACAACTACTTACAAGTAGTTGGCCAATTGATAACAGATATTGGATCTCGCAAACATTTTTAGAACCCTCACTGATAGGTAATATAAAATTCTTATCAATACTTAATTCATGTGAATAACAACTGGTGGGGTATAGGATGGGTTATGTTTCTATGTTTTATTGATGTAGTTTATCTTTTATAGAAATATCGATCGAATTTTTAACAGTTATTATCAAAAGCATAAATAACAAAAAGTTCTATCGATGTGTACTAAGATAAAAAAATTAATTTGGCAAAAAATATAATTAATAACTAATTCTATCGTTTATTGTACATGTGCTTATCCTTAAAATAGGCAAATTATTTAATAAAATCATTAATATACCTTGAATTTTAAATTAAATTCCATAATATGTTTGCACTTAACTTCAAAAATGATATTAGTTTCATCATTTTTAAATTAATATTTTATCTGTGAAAAAATATCGTGTTTTTTCTTTTCATTTTTTGGACTGAAATGAAATACCAGAAAGCCGTAGTATTGGAGCCTGAACACAACGAAATTTGAATACTTAGTTAATTTGAATACGAAAAAGTGATTACAAATAAAAATTATCCTACGAAATAACTATTTATTTTTAATTTTTTATCGCCTTGGGTGTCATTAGCAAAAACGTTAGAACTCTATGGAATAAAAACAGCATTTTATACGAACAAATCAATATCTACTTAATAGTTTTGATTACAACTAAACTTCTGAACAACTTCATGAAGAAATGTCAACCATAAAAGAAGCAATTAATATTTTCCAACCGAGGCTATCAAGTGAAAATTACTCTGGAATTCAGGAAAATATTTTCCATAACACTACAGCAAAGGAAGCCGAGTAACTTTAAAGTGATACATTCTTGAAACAGACAGAAAACGTTTAGGTATATTTAATAATACAAATATTGAATAATGTTTTTTGGAGAAATTATTAATTATATTATTTTTTAAAAGTATTTTTGATAACATTTAAGTCACAATTGTTCCTATTTAATCTAGCATTCGATCCTACTAGGTTGTGATTCATTCCGTAGCTAACTATAATATTGGTAAATTATTAACTTTTCGCTTAAAAAATATTAGCAATTTGAACCATTTATTTACCAGTTAGCCATCATTTACTGTCTATACTACAAAGTTATTTTTAAAACTGGGAATATCAATGTAATGTCCATTATATGAAAAAAAAAATTGTAGGCTTTGTTTTACGTATTATTGATATTCGAACAAAAAATTCAGTGACGTTTTTATAAATTTGGTGATGGAAATTTTGGAAAGTTTAAATGGACACTGGCGTACTTTGGAAGTGGCTTTGAAGATTGAAACAAGATTTACAGACTTTTTTTCTTAAACTCTTTTTTAGTAAATATTACAATCTACAACTTCTGGGAAATAAATACAAATAAGAAGTAGGCCAAATTCATGTGCATATATGCAAGAAAAAAGGTATACAAATAAAAACTAACAAAAGAGATAGGCATAGACGTAAATAGGTATCTTCGGAGGGGAGCTGACCCACGACACATGCCACGCCCTCTTCAAATTTTTTTGAGAAAGAAATACTAAGAAGTAAAAAAAAAGTCTCTCCATGCAATTGCCGGACCTCTCCCCCCAGAAAATAAGGTTAGCTAGGCCAATGAAGTTAGGGAAAAATATATTATTTAAACAAAAATAAAAGGTATATAATAAAAAAAGAATCTCTTATTCATATTGATACATACAACAGGAAAATTAACGTTCTTTTGACATGTTTAATCAAATTTGTTATAGCCTCAGTATAAATAACATTATCATTTTACGGCA
The DNA here is from genome assembly GCA_948150685.1 of Rhaphigaster nebulosa. Taxonomy (NCBI): domain Eukaryota; kingdom Metazoa; phylum Arthropoda; class Insecta; order Hemiptera; family Pentatomidae; genus Rhaphigaster; species Rhaphigaster nebulosa. The sequence continues at coordinate 98,450,710 of OX411310.1, forward strand.
GGGAAGTAAAAAAATTGGAAAATTCAAGGGAAGAGTTTCTCGAAAACATTTGTGTTTCTTTAGTGTTGTTCAATTGATTCCAAGAGTTTGGTCTTTGACACCTCATAAATAATAATTATTTTTCTTTAAATAGACATTTATTGGCTAAAAAATGAGAATTTTTAACGACCGTACCAGCAAGTATAATGAAATATTAATGATAGTTTTTTCTATGGCTGAAGATGCTTACATCTAACCTAGAACCTAGACTTGATGTGAGAATCATTTATAAGAAAAAATTGTCTTTCCTTTACTTCTATCCCAAGTAAAGGCTATCAGAGAAGTGATTGTCGCTGTCAGAGTGTTGGGGACGAAACGGATAAGGCTCATGAAATCGAAATCTTCCGCTTATCAGAAATAGAACGACAGATGGACAGCCTGTCTAAAGCGGTAGCCACGGGCAGCCTTTACACATCCTTGAGTCACGTAACGATATTATATTCTTCACTGTCTAGTTATTGCTTCTCTTTACAGGAATGGCTAGAAAAAGCTGAGCTTAATTAATCTTGAATTTCAAAAGAGAGATTGGTCAAGGAATCAAATCTTATTTTTTTAATTTTAAAATAAACAATGTCTTAAATATGCACATTCACTTTGGTATTAAAAAAGTGAAAATAACTCAAAATTCGTCCAATATAATTCTCTTCTTGAATGAAGACAATTTATAAGATAAATGATTCAAACAATGAATCTTCTAGATGGTTTTATTTGAAAGATTATTATCAAGCCATAAGCCAAGTTTATTACAAAATTTTAAAATATAGTTACGATTTTCTAAAAATGAAAACAATAATAATTATGATTATTGAAATAACAAGTATTTAATTAATATCACCAATTTGATAGGGGCAACAGTAGGGGTATTCTCGCAACTTGTATTAAATGCTCAGTAGAATATTGAAAATAAAAGTAAAATATTGAGTGAGACCCCTCTCTGTTAGCCTGCCAAAGTGTCATTTGCTAAAGTAAGGTTATGCATGATCTAATAACAGTTTTTTTTTTCTAAAATGCTAGTGCGAAATAAAAAGGCAGAATTGCTTGACTATGTGGCTAAAAATGCTTTGATAGAAAGCATATGAGAAGATGAAGAAGGCAATGATAGATAATAGGATGTTTCTGCCCTATTTCGCCCAACGTTTTGGCGATTCATTCCTTATTTTTATATTCTATTTTACTAACAAACAAAAAAAAGAAGCAAACGAAACGAAAATAGTAAACAAAACGAAAGTAAACATCTAAGAGTAAATAATTGAGATGAGAACCTCACAATAACCTTCTCTGTGAGTTTACGAAATATCACAGGTTTATCAGACCCCGGGCGCTGCAAGCGTCGAGTAGCATAGCGACTATATTTACCACGCAAATGCTACGACAGTTTCTCGATTTTAGAGAACTCTGATGGTTAGAAAGAATCTGATGTAATTTAGAAGGTACAAAGTAAAGCAGACAAGAAACTTTGAAGAAATTAAGTATACCTAGTATTGTCCGGTTCTTAAGATTTTGAACTGGAAATATTAAACACGCTTGTTATTCGAGTATTAAGTTCCCCACAGTTCCGATCAGTAGGAACAGTATGGCCTAAGATAGCTTGTGAATGAGAATCTAATTATAAATCGAAAGAAAGTAGTTCCTGCTTAAAAATCAGTGTGCAGTAAGATGTAATATAGACTAAAAAAAAGTTCCGAATTTCCCAGATCAATAGCACATAGACTATGAATTGAAGAAGGGAAGGAAGGCCAGTGCCACTTTGCAAACCAAAAAGGTGATCGGTTTTTCGTCCAAGAGATCTTTCGAGGACAGAAAAAAACGATTGCGTGTTTTTTGTCGTGTTGAAACGATGACGCTGAAAACTGCCCGTGTAGGGCTGCATCGATGTTTGGTATACAATAGATCCAATTTTGATTGACTTTTATCAAAATTGAATCAATGATGTTCTCACCAAACCAAATCCATAAAGTATCAATTAGCACATTTCAAATATAAGCTTAAAATAATTTGTTTTTTGAAATCCTTCCCTCAAAGATGACCTGTCAACTTAGTCAACATCAAACATTAATTATTATTTATTTGTGTATTATTAATTAGTATTTACATCCCTCAACATATGAGCATTGGTCAGGTTGAAAATTTAAATGAGTAATAATTAGGTTTTGATTTAATTGTTTTCGCTTATTCTATATAGAGAAATATAGAATATTCATTATAAAGAGAAATAAATTAAAAAGATCAATCGAATAAAATGAATCGAAAAAGGTTTAGATGGATGAAAAACCAATGGCATAGAGGAGCATCGCCAAACCGACGGTTTTTCCCCCACCATTTTCCGTTGTTTAAACCGACGGTTCTTATAGATGAAAAAATCGATCGCGTAGGGTTACTTTACATCAAGAGATTCAGTTATAACAGTTTGTTATCATCATTAAAATTTCATAACAAACTGTCATAAAAAATATAAATAAAATGAGGTGCCTAATCTACTAATTAATCCTTGATTTGCGTTTCTCTTAAGAACCTCTTGTCTAAGAAAATCCTCATTAATATATTTATTTATTTCATATAATACTTTTTAAATTGTATTATATTTTGGAAATTGCAATTCGTTTTAGAATATGCTATTTGTAATTAAATAATTATATTATTTCTAAGTAAAAATTATGTTTTCTTTAGCGTATTACATGAATATTAATTATTTAAATTAAAACAAAGCTGTTATGTATCATTATTGTGGTCACTCATAATTGTAAAATACTGAATAGCTAATTCTCAAAGAAACATTAAACCGATTTAGCAATGACCGTTAATATCGAACCAGAATATAACCTTAGATTAGGCTTGTCGACAAAAGTAAATCTGAGCACGAATCCGAAAAAAATGTAATTTCCGCTATTCGCATAACAGCTTATAATTCTTTTAATTAGGACAGCCTCCTTCTTGAAAGTTTTCCAAAAAACTTGTCTCTCAAGTCTCCTAAAGTTTTCCCAAGACCAAACGTAGCAAGGAAAAGGCATCTATTTATAGAAGATGTTATTTAATTACCTACTCTTCGACTCAATCTGATTTTTTGGTGATACCTTTAGTACTTATTTTTTCTCTTTTATGAACTACGTATGTTCAAGGCACTTGTTTTGAGATGTATTTATTAACTTATCTCGCTTTCTCAGTTCTTAATGATTAAACTATGGAATAAACCATGTATGATAAAACATATCTTTTTTGATGAGTGTGCCTAGCTATTTGAAAAAGTTTTGAGTTGTCCCTTTTTTTTAAAGAGGAACAATTCGATGATTTTGACGAAGAATTACTACGATAAACACCAAGTTGCTTCATCTCCTATGGATCTTAATGAAAATCCTCATATTCAATCACTAAGTAAAAAAAAAATTGTTTATATAACAAACTAAAAACACTGTTTAAGAAACTAAGATTGGGTGGAGATCCTCCCTCTTAGGTTTGTTTAGAAATTACGAGTTGATAAATACGCCATTATGCATTCTTATTTATGTACACTTATTATAATTTATGAAAGATTTATTACTAATAGGCTTATATTAAAAAATAAAACATTATATTTTCAGGTAGTTTTTTTCCCCAACTGAAATGGAGTTACACTGTATACGTCATATTTTAAACAATAAAATTTACTGTGCTAATTGTCATCATAATAAATATTGCAGTTTGAAGTTATTTACCATACTCGACATTATTTCAGAGCCATTAACAGGTGATTGAGCCTCCACAAAACTTCAGCTTTGACATAATCCAATTTAAATAATTGACATAATCCAATTTAAGATACCATCATAAAATTTGGTACGTGCATTCTTATATTATGCACATTAAACATATTTTTTTTTTGTTAAGACAAATATAGGAGTGATAAGGCTCCTTCGGGAAAAGGACTTCACCTGCTTCGACGAGGTATACTGCATCGACGCTGACGGATCCGCGAGATATGCAGATATTGTCACATTCTCCAAGACCGGAAAGACAGCATTAGTCATGGATCCGACAGTGAGGTTTAAAAATAACGACCTTGATCAGGCAGGTGGGGTGGAAAGGGAAAAGAATGAAATTTACGAGAAATGCATCTCTTTTCTAAAGGAGAAATTCCGCGAGACCATCGGAGAGAGAGAGTTCACCGTGAGTGGCCTCTGGTTTGGGTCACGCGATAAAATCCCAAACAGAACAAGTAATAGTTGAGGGTCACTGGAAAAGAGAAATAAGGGATAAATTACAGAGTGATAGGAGGTTTACAGAAAACAAAAGGGGAGAGGGGGGGTAGAATAGATATAATGTTGTAATGTAGCGATGAGAATAATGTATTTAGAATTAAAATGAAAGAAAAAAAATTGGATTGATGAGTATGCTGTCTTTATAGCAACCCAAGGTATTTGGGCAGGATTGCTGTTAATAAGCCATTTCTCTCACAAAATTTGGATTGGTTTTTTAATTTTAAGATTAATCTAGTTTATTTGAATGATATATCAAATTAAATCTATAAATTGAATCTATATTAAATGATATAAAAGAATCTAGCATATTTTAGGTTTATGGGACAAATAGTTTTTGAGTTACGGTTTTTGAACAGTATTTAAAAATAAAGCAATGATTGTGTTTTTTAACACGCAAAATCCAGAAGAAAAAACTTCGCTGTTTTGACTATATTTATGCAAAGAACATAAATACCAAGTTTCACTAATTTTGAAAAACTTTGAGTCTAAATTATTTGTTTTATTGGTTGATTTATTGGTGTGGAATAGCACGTTTACGATTATTCATCCAGTGTTCCGTTAGCTAGGATAGAGGGCCCTAAAACGGACCCGAATTAAGAATAATAAATGAAACAAAAATTAGCTATATAAAAGTCAATAAAACATTTTTATTTAATACATAACTAGATTTTATGTTAATTATAATAATAAAAAACGAAGTTTTAATCCTTTTTTTTTAACCACTTCAAAAAATTAGGATATTCGTATTATGTATGTGTCCGCATGCTGATTAATGATTTCTGATAAAATAAAGTATTGAATATTTCTGCGACTGGAAAGGATTGCTAAGTTGTTATCATTTAAATTGGTGGGAAAAGAGTACAGTGGCAGAATAGTCAGTATTTTATTTATTTACATAAAAGTATGACCCTCTAGATTTGTTTTCAATTTAGCCTAAATAGAGAATATGTACTTAACGATATTGTCCATCTTAAAAGCTGATTTTATGATCGAAAAATTTGACAAGCGGCAAAATCTTTTGTATTGCTTAGGTTGTTGCCATGACATACCTTCTTGTATTAAAATAAGAAAAAGTTCACGTTTTTCTTTATTTGTTATAACTTTTTTTGTAAATCAGAGAAAGAAAATGTTTTAAAAAATGACATCGGTGAAAGGCAGTTTTAACTAATAGTTAAATGCTGTCTAAATAATAAAAAAAGAACCAAAGAAAAACATCCGTAAAATATCTATCAGGACCAATAGAGGTCAATCCCGTTGTTTTTAAACAAATATTTCTCTTTTTTAACAGACTTTCTTTTTCAGGAATCTCAGTATGAAATTTGGTGACACTTTTTGATATCAAAGAAGACTACAGGAGAGTAACTCGTTTGTTGCTACTTATAAAACAGTATTGTAATGATACCCATTTAATTTTTTTTTGTTTTTTCTGGCATAAAATAGTAATCTATGATTGGTTGATTTATGATTTATTAATTTATAGTATTAATGAGATAGTAATTTATGATTATTTATCTTATATTCATAAACTTATATATCAACCTACATTCGTGTATTCAAATTAATGTAAGAACAATGGGATTTGTACGCGTGATGAGAGAGTATCCAGATAGACGGAATATTGCTGTAACATTATCAATGTTTACCTACATCCTATCAAGCGATTGGTTCAATGGATAACATAACATTTCCACTAGAGGCGTTGTAGCCGATTCCCATGCATTGAGTTTTATTCTTTCCATTATCTAATGATTGAAAATTAATTCTACCTGCTACACGTATATTGCTGCATATTTAAATGAAAAAATAGAATATTTTTTTTTTTACATAAATATCAGTTCTGACATTTATAGCACCAAGATAAAACCGGAAATTAAAATCAGACTGAAGGTAACGCATTCTCGAATGAAGCAAATAGATCCAAAACCAAGAAAAAATATTTTATATATATATATATATATATATATATATATATATATATATATATATTTTATCACATGCCCATACCATTTTAGCCTCATTGTTTCAATAGTATGGAGGATGTTCTCCATTTGTTGAACCTGGCGTCTTATTTCACTATTTGGCACTTTTTGAAACCGTGAGATACCACATGATCGCCTCCAGTAATCTATTTCTAGGGCTATAAGTCTTTGTGATTGACTCTCTAGAACTTTCTAGAAATGATTTATATATAATTTTCTTTGTTTTTAAGGACACTTTTTTATTCCATAGTACCGAATTTAAGGTTCTAATAACGATCTTCCCGTTGCTTACGCTCCTTTCAATGTCCAGGTCTGTGGTTCCTACAGTATTTACCCAGCTTCCTAGATATTTAAAATGCTTTTCAGGTTTCATGATCCTTGGCTATTAAAGGTCATATATACTGTTTTTTCTTTGCTCACTTCCAGTCCCCATTCCTGGAGAATTTTTCTCATCATATACTCTGCATCCTCTGCTTCTGCAGCGATGAGCACCTGGTGGTCAGGAAACTGAAGATTAAATATATAATATTTTTTCTTGGTTCCACTAACTAACTAATATAGTATAATTATCATCTTACTGGACAATCTTTCTGCAATGAGTAAATTAATTTATGATACTAATTTATTTAATCTGATCGACCGAAAATTGCGATACTTTTTATTAAAATTAATACAAGTGTTAGAGGCAGCCGGAAAAACTCATTTCTATCATCTACTTACTGAAATGCCGGAAGGCATTAAAAACAAATTATACGCTATAAGCAAAAGTTTACAATTTATTCATTTTCGAATTCGTGTATTAATATATGTAATAAGATCTACTGTGTTTAAAGCACAAAAAATTATAGTACGAGATTCAATATTTATTGATTGTATGGTACAGTCTACCGTCAAATCATAATGAATGAAGTTAAGTTCTTCCCCTCAACTTCCAGAGCCAGGACAATCTAATGAGATGATAATTTTCAACCTGGAAGTAAAATGGAATGGATAAATTCTTTATAAATAAAAATGCAGACCCTATACGGACGCGAATAATTTAAGCAATTAATAATATGAAAATACAAACAAATTCTCTTATATCCACGAGGATGTACGCTACTAACAAAAAGTATAATCAATAAATTACAGAGACTAAGTAAACCTCTTGTTTCTGCCATCAGATTATAACTTAATACGTGATAGACTTTGGTCATCAATATCAAACATGCATAATTTAAAGCATTAGTTAATCCGAAATTTAGCCCAAAAGTTGATGCAGATTTTACTCGACTACATTCCGAAGCGTAAATTTGCACAGAATGTGCAATGCTTAGTCTAATTTTTAAAATACCCTCGTCCTCGGTTGACTAATTTAATCTATAGCATATGATATATAGCAATTTTTGTACTTATAGAAGACAATCTTAATCATCTTAGCCAAAGTAATGAATAAAATGTTTGCTTCACCCTTTACCTATTATTATTACCCAACTCAGAATTAATAATTAATGATGATATAATCTAAAAAGTGATTAACATAATATCCAATTAAAAAACAATATCATTATTTCCGTTCTTTTGTCTTTCTTATAAAATTCTTGTTGTTTTTTTATTTGATTTTTTTAAACAAGGAAGAAAAGTTTTTACATCTTATCCTGTGCATTTATGTCAAACAGAAAGCTATCTATTAATTTGTTCGAAATAGTGGCTTATTAGTTAACTTTAGATATCAGTCGGAATAAAAAAGAAATCGAACTTGATTAATTAAAATATGAATAAACATTTTTTATTCAAAAAAGAAAAAAAATCTAGAGTTCTGTTAAAAATGTATTTAACCGCCCTTTAAACCTCTCCCCACCCCAGCCATCATCTTTTAAATTTAACAAAATAACTAATATACAATCAGATAAGCGTTATTTAATAATATATAAAATCATAATCGTTAAATTTTAAGAAATCAATTTTGAATAGTCAAAGTATTTATACATCTTTCGTCCAGTTTAATTAACGAAATTAAATATTTAAAACTGATACAATTTTTTTTTTAACTTGATTTGAATGCTGTATGTTCTCCTTTCAAACAATATAAAAAAATAAATAAAAAAACTCCAAAGTTCTTTAAAAACCTCAATATGGAACTGACAAACAGAATTGGATGATTATGTTCTCACTAAAAAGTGAGATGCATGATTTTCGGTTTTCAAAACGTAATCAAGTAAACATATAAATTCACAACAAAATACATCATAAACTAACGTTTGACAGAAGAATGTCTATTTATTACCTTCATTTTCTGTACTTAATTTGAAAAACTCTCGGAATCAGCTAAAACAACTACCACATGATACTAAGCATTGACTTATGATTTCTAGAAAAATTAGAAGTACCCGATGAAAAAATGATAAAACAGTGTGTCAGGTTAATTACAGCAACTATAAAAAATTGAAAAGGAACCTCCGATAAAAAAACAAGGACTGTTTGTTTTGTTTCACATTAATTGTAGATAATACTCAGAATTCCACTTGTTTTTATATTTTATCATTGCTTAAAAGAATGACAGTCAGTCTTACTCAGGGACGATAGACTCCGAATACAAGTATATTTCAGAATGCATTAATATTTTACTATTCTTGACAAAAAAAACAAAAGGTTCTCAAGTAATGCTACAAGCAAAGAAGAGTACAAGGTTTCCAATATCATAAAAATAATCCTCAGTGAAACCTTATAAATAAAATCCACATATGTATGGGGATCAATAAATACAGAAACATAAGAAATAAAATATGTCTGAGAACAAACAATGAAAAAGTAACCTAAATGGAATTCAAGGATGATTGATGTATCTTATTATTAATGAAGGTGATATCGTATGACGTATTTGTACCAAATTTGAAGAATAATGAAGCTAAAGTAATAATTATGATAATCCCAAGAATGAGATTTAATATAAACACCGGTGATTGGTACAGTGAAATTAATCACAACACAAATGAAGGTTGGTGAAGTCTCTAAAAAATTGAAGGCGAAATTAAAATAAACAATCTCATTTTCACAAAAACAGTATTTTTGTTTTATGTTAAGAAGCATAAGATTGCACATAGAATTTTGTTTAAATTAGAAGTATAATTTAATATAATTTATTCTATTATTAGAAGTATATATATAATAGAAAAATAGATGTATCACAGAAACGACCTAACAAAGGGAGGACAGTCAATGGGTCATCGATTTCAATCATTTTTTTTTTTTTTTGGTGATTCTATATCCAAAAATATTGGACACGTGTCTCGGAGTTCGTTCTAATGGGTACTAGGAGACGAGGGGAAAAAAAAACAAAAAAAAAACGCTGAAACTGTTGTATTTTATATTTCGAGTTTGGAAAATGATATCGACGTGATATTTTCACCAATTTTTTTTTCTAGTGTATATTAAAGGAAAACAAGCTTTAAAAAATAATTGCTTTTTAGTCAAATAAATTGAAAACAAAATTTTAGGTTATGGAGTAAACTAGCTTTATAGATTTTCCACTCCAAAATTATGGCATATTTTGATTATTGCATATTATTTCGAAGAATGATTCACAAACAATTTTAAACGTTTTAAAGATACATAATCTTTTTAAAATCTCGAATTACCTCGAATATTTAATCATTAAAACGTAACCTCCAAATTTATTACCAAGTGTCTTATGACAGATGCACTAGTTTACAATGAGAATGAACAAATGTGTTACGAAACAGAATTTTCCGAGATCTAATGACGTTATATTCCCTCATGCGGGATAAGCATTACTCAACAGCTCCGAAATTTGACGATATTTTACCGCAAAAAGTAGAAAGATAAAATACCTTCGGAGACAGAGTTAAGGGAAAATTCATGAATAGTTATTTAACACAAAGAGTGTTAAAGTGTTTGGTGTTGAATTATCAATACACTCTACCCACCCACTGTCCATGTTGTCACCTTCATTGTTTACAAATGTTTATTAAAAAAAAAATAAAAAAATAAAATAAAAAAATAAATAAAAAAAAACGAGAGGGGATATTGAAAACGGGATATTTGCATTAAAAAACCTTTGCTCTTAATACCTAAACCAAATCTTCTTTTCGCGAATAGATCGAGCATAGTTACGACAAAATTAAAACATTCTAAACATTTATGATGAGTTCTTTGAATATAATTTTTTATAAAATAATTTAGAATATTTAATATTTGAATAATATTTATTGCTCAGTGCATATTTAGCAGTTTTCGATTGTAAAGTTATTAAACTGAATATCCTTACATGATGTTTAAATTGTTAATCAAGAACTCTGAATGGCATTTAAACGGGAGGCAACAGACGTAGGAACACCGATTTCAATATACCTTTTTTTTGGTGATACTAGGTCGAAAAATATTAGAAACGTGTTCAAGGGTTCTCGTGAATGCGTCCGAGGAGCTGAGAAAAAAAAAATTGAACATAATTTTTAAATTATATAAAACATAATTGAATATAATTTTTAAATAATACAAAATATTTGAGTAATGGTTATTATACATCAATTGATTTGTTTATTGTGTAAAGTGAGAAAAAATTAGCGCCGTTTGTATTAATTAAGTTGAAATATACCAAAAATTACAACAAAAATATTTTAGGAAAAAGCCAGTCAGATTCCTTTTCAGCGGTCGTTAGAACCCTTCATTAAGAACTCCCATAGAAATAAAAAAAAAAATTGGACTTTATTTTTTTGGAGGATTTTTTTCCTGCCGATGTCTGGCTTATCTAAGGACTTATGTGATTATAAGAACCTCCTCAGGATTTTATCTAAATTCAATGTAACTACAGTGAAGTACAACAAAAGTGAATTTCTGATCTCTAACCCATACCAATAACATTTAGATTGTTTGCCTTTCTAAGAGAGAAAAAGTAGTGTGAAATAAAGAAAAACATTTCAAGCGATTTATTTTTTATCTCAAGTTCTAATTTATTTACGGATGTGGGGTTTGTTCCATTTAGGGTAGTTTAGGTCCTAAACCACTCCCCAGTTCCGTGTGGATCGGTGGAATTGTGTAGAAGTGATTTCAAGTGCAAGTGAAGTTATCGCAATTGTTATATTTGAAAAAAAAAAAATCTTTGGCGATAATTTTAAGCAATAAAATTGTATTTTTCGAATGCTATGTAAATTCGTATTTAAGAGTTTTTAAGGAAAAGAATATCTAAAAAAAATATTTTATCCTACTTTGTTACGTTGCACAGGGGTCTGAATGATAATGATACGAAGAATCCTGCTAATATCTTACGGATTATTTTTGAAATAATGAGTAAATTTATTCCATATTAAAAAAAAAAAACGTCCAAGTTGGCGTCTCATAACGTAGTAATGAGCAATTGTCAGAATATTACTTATAACTAATAATATTGTGATAATAACATAGGTATGAACGAAGTATGAAGGAATATGAAATTTTCCATTATTGTGATATCAACGATGTCTCTAGCAGGATAGATAAATGGATAATGAAGTTTAATAAAATACGCAAATTCAAAAATATTTTATTGGTACTCAAAATTCTTTATTACTGCATCCGTGCCAAAAATCAAAAACAGAAAACAAATTTAGTAGTTTTACAAAGTAAATAATATCTAGCAAAAACCTAAATGCACTAAATATACATCTGCGCATTATGTGCATCCTAGCAGAACTTCATTCCTAGATCACAATGAACTTTCAAAACCGAAGGGGTTATCAGAACAGGAGTGCCTCTAGGTTCCATTCTGGGTCTTCTATTGTTTACCTGGTATTGCAATGAACTGTCAACTCAAAGGGCTCATGCAGATGAAACAATGAAACACTGATCGAACGTCTTCCTTCAGCAGCTTGATGTATCTCGCTCAAGGTTCCAATTTCAAATAAAATAATTAGATAGTAGCTGAGTTTTAAAGATTAATTTAAAAAAAATCTAAATCAACAACAGTTTTCGAAGATCTTAGATATTAATTACTGAAATATTAAAATAACACGGAAGACATCCAAATAAACACTCCTCTGGAACTCTTACAAACTTCAATGTTTGTCTTAGCAACTTAATTATGCAACAAAAAGTTTGATACTCAAGTACCGTATTACAAAGTGGCTTCAAAATCAACTAAGTCATACTAAACAACCGTATCCTGTTGATATTCAGAAAAAAAGAAATATGAGTTAATTATGAACATTTGAGAGAAAATTGATTCAGTCTCAGGATTAAATTTTAATTAAAGTTTTTTACAACCACTAGAACTTGGAAAATTTGAATTATTATCAAAACAGTATTTTTTAAAAATAATTATATACCTCAATAGAGATTTTATTATTATAAATTTAAAGATGTATCATATCGGTTAATATACTACATCGCCACCGCTTCAGAGTAGAACTATCTAATATCCTAATTTTGCTTTTTCTTTTTTTTTTATCTCTTAAGATAGTTGAGAATATTGCGGATTTGATGCAGAAGTAGACTATCTCGATTAATAATACTTAATCCTAAACATGACACAGTTCTTCTATTCACTTATTCACATGATACCGTTCTATTATTCAAATTTTCTTCTAAGTTTAAGGATATATATTTTTTTCATTTTTTTTTTAAATATTAAATTTAAAAAATCATTTGCGAAGAATTTTTTTTAATATTATAAAAATAAATTTAAAAAGAACGGGACATAACATACCTTCCAAAAAAACAGAAGCGCCAAGTAACAATGAGGAACAAGCTACTAGAACATTAAAATTTTTAGGTGATATAAATATGATGAACAACATATAACTTTGTGATTTATGGCCCGCTAATGACCCGAAAGGGTAGATGCGAAAAAATAAATAATTACAAATTATTATAAAAAATATTTAAAAAAAAAATCACATAATTCTTTTGCCAATGTTTAGGACTAATCCAGAAAGTCAAAAAATTGGTTTATACTTTCATACCATGTAACGATTAAAAAAAAGTAAAAAAAAATAATCTCCTGTAAAGTTTAATTTTCGGAGTTAAACTAATTCTGGTCTGAAGCGGCGATATATGGCTTGAATCTTAATTTAAATAAATTATTATTAGACATTTTGCCATTATAAAGAATAAAGAAAGCAACTAATAGAAAAAAAAAACATTACAAAAAGAAAGATAATTGGCTTTTATTAATCTTTCTTTTAGCAATTAATATTTAATATCATAAATTTTAATTTACAAAATTGTAACCATAAGTTAAAAAAAAAGCAAAAAGCAAAATATAGAGTAATGAGGAAATAATTACAAAATTGAACAAATGAAAACGTAGAGATATAGAAAAGAGATAGATGTATAATAATCTGCCTTTAGTATTTTCGTAAATAGTTTATTTTCAATTTGAATTTGTGTAATGCATCAGTTTATTTGTGATTTCAGGAAAAAGCAGAAATGACTCACATGTTTGAAATGATCTAGTGAAATATAAATATTCATAAATTTGCTCTTCTTGTGCCAGTAAAATTGTAAAGTCAATCTTTTGGATGAATTTAAGTAGATCAGTCTTATATTAAGTAAATAGTTTGTGTCTCTGTGTTCAGTCTCTGATCAGTTAGTGTGATGTTCTATATCAAGTATACTGAAAGTCCATTAAAAGGCATTATGTCATGAAATATGAGTTTAAAATCAAGTCTTTTGTTCACATATGTACTTATTTATACAAGTGTACCTACATATAATATATTTAAATGATTAGTTTTCCAAAACTATCTAACTGAAATAAGATACTATGAACAAAAATATGGACAAAAATAATACGAAAATATTAACGACTCTCCGTTTTTATTTACGTCACAAATAATTATTACTTAACTTGTTAAGGTTAATTTATTTTGAATCTAAAAATAAATAAATTTATTTCAACGCTTACAACGATTAAATCTGATCATATTTAGTTCCGGTTCATTATAAGTTTAAACAAATGATCTGACCTGCTCCAAAGCCTTTCTAATCCCTAAACTGGCATTATTAATTGTATGGAGCTATTTAAAGTTTGCGAAGTTGAAATTAATTATTTGTCAAAAAAATAAGCAGAAAAGGATTAAATTAAGAATGAAAAATAGCAAGCACGAAACACATGCCATTAAAATTTATCGGCGATATCTATAAGGTTATATCACCAATTTTATGCCAACACTAATCTGATTTAAACTTATTTCCTTTTTTATTTATTTTTTTCGCGAATGCGTTTACGAATTTGCAATTCGTAAGAGAAGGTAAACGTGATCGTAAGATTTGTAGAGAAGGTAATCCAAAAGCCCAATGATAACAGAATCGGGCGACACAGCTTGGCATTGCAGCTACAAATTTATCATATAGATCCAATATTCAATTATACCATTCGGTAACCAAAGAATCAAAGACTTTGGTACGCTAAGTTGGGACTGCAACGGATTATACTAGGGGTCGCACGCAATTTTCTTTTTTTATTAACTTCGACGTATTAACGTTAAACACTCAGCCGTATCCCTGACATAGATAAACACCGATTTTTTTTAAATTCCGACATTATTAATTTTTAATTTTGTCCCTTAAGCTCTGTAATTGACTTTTTAAATAAAACGTGGATGTCTAAATGGATTACACATAACATAAAATAAACTAATGATTTATTTTAAAAATTATAAAACTTTTATCCATACATAGCCGAAGAGGGAGGGAAAACCAAACTCTTCTGCAAAAATCCAAAGCAAATTGTGAGTATCCATTTAATAAATATAACATTGTGAACAGAAAAAACTTCGAACACGTCTGAAGTAATAAAAATCAGTAAAAGATTAAGGCACCCACAAAAACCAAACCTGAAAAGTCCGTTTTATCATAAAATTAATTTGTTCTTGATTTTCTTTAATAAAATAAATTAGAAGGAATTTTATAAAAAATAAATTGTATCTATTATTTTTATAAAATAAATTAAGGCCTGGTTGTTATTAATTCCTATTCCATCTTTTTTTTTGGCTTTATTTTGTAAATTCTGTGCCTCACATCATTTCTTATGAATATTTCAATAATATCTAATTTCAGAACCATCCTTCTTCATTGTTCCTGCTATGTTAATTTCACTTTGTTTATTCTTTATCCTACTAGTTTTATCCTTATCAAAAAGTTTTCATTCCCTACCATGTTCAATGTAGTCAGGTTGAGCGATCTCCTTCTACTAATTCATTTCTGTAGCTTTTGTTCTGTATCTTAAGCGATATCTATGCAACTCCGGTATAAACCATTATTCCCGATACAATAGCTCCGAAAATTGGTTTCATCTTTACACAATATAGGTTCTATTACATAATAAGAATTGAATCAACGTAATTGATATTTAAACTAACACAGTCCAATATCAGTTGTTAATATTTTTTTTCAAATGAACCCTCCTTTTCTTTGAATCATATTAAATCTTTAAACACTAAAAATTAAAAAAAAAAAGTCAAATTTATTCATATACAGAATTTGAAGTTATTTAGGGAATAAGAGAACTTGTAACATAATGATGAATCCCTCAAAGAGAACAAGTTAGTGGAATTTGATAACATTGAGAACTATGCTGGTCTGTCATTGTTCATTTTAGCCCTAATTTCACTTTATGGGGCAATACAATTAATTTTTTATACAAAAAGCTGCCCAGGGAAAGAACTGAGTTAATTCTCTGGAACTCTGGTTAAAGATTCAATGCAAATAGAACCCTTGAAAGGATGAGACAACTAATTCAAACATACAATTAACTCTGTAAATAATATATTAAAATTGCCCCAAAAAAAGTAAGAAATATCGAATCTTTCTACAATTGATAAAATTCGAATTCTCTGGTAAAATAGGCAATTCCAATAAACAAGGATTTGTTCAATAATAGTCACAAGTGTGAATGTAACACAATTGTAATATCAGATTTCAAAGCACGATAGATGCAAATAATATAATAAAAAATTACCTCAAACGTAAGCAGCAAAATACCGTTACAATTATACAATAACCTAAATTATTTAGGTTAAACAACAAAATTATATTCTTTAGACTAAGCGAAATATATGCCACTATCAAAGTGGCGACTTTTTCCTCGAGTAAATCTAATGAATACATTAAGACAATCGAGACTAGTGATAACCATGAAAACGAAAACAATTAAAAATTATCGAGAAACCATATCGCTTTCAACTCACAATCCACAAGAATCGACACGAAATTGTTACTAGGATAAGGCTGGAGAAAAAAAAATTATTAATACATTTTTTTATAAATCATAACGTTAAAGTTCACATTGGATAAGGGCGCAGATGTTGGATCAAAATGTTCAACCCATTCGTCAAGGTCCGGGCTGATTAGCCCAGCCATCTATACTTCACGAATTGATTGGAGGTGAACGTATCAGTTATCTCTAGCCGAATTTAATTATTAATTTGAAATCCGTAATTAAATAAAGGACCTAGTTTTATTGTACTTCGCAACAAAAGTTTAGTCTCCATAGCTAAACTGGAATTATTTTCCCAACCAAGCTAAACTAACAATATTACTTTAATTATTTATCAATACTTATATGTATTTAAAAAGTGATAATAACGCGTAAGCAGAGGGCTATTAGCCAGATGTAAGATTTAATTGTGAAAATCATAGAGGCGTCTAGAAAATGTCACGTATCATTTTAAGAATTCAATTATACATTGAATTATACAGTAATTACACATTTGGTAATCGTGAATTTACCGAAAAATGGTATAATTATAATTATGAAAAATATAAATAAGCCTAAATAAAATAGAATTATTCACAAATATTTATATAATATAAATATAATTTTATTGCAAAAATATTATCTGATCTGTTCATATTATAATATATATATATATATATATATATATATATATATATATATATATATATATATATATATATATATAATAACTTTGTTGAAGACAAAGGAAGGCAAGCCGTCATCCTGCCTGACATAAGCCTCTAGATAAGTACCCACCAACCCTTACATAACAATTATTGTTCTCCATAGTCATAGATGGTAGACAGGATCTTGTATGCATATGGAAGAAGAGCCTCAGTAGTTGCAGTAGTCCAGTGCATCGCCTTTTTTATATATTGGGCAGATAATGGTTTTCTTCCATTGGGTTGGCAGTCTTTCTTGTTTCCATATTTCAATCAATATCACCTGTAGTAGTTTAACCAATCCACTAACAACATGTTTTACGAGCTCTGCAGGAATTTCATAGAAATCAGTCGTTTTATGATTTTTTTTAATTTATCAATAACTTCCTGTTCTTCTTCCTGGTAGTTTCAAAATATTAAATTTTACATTTTAAGATCAGGAAACTACTAAAAATAATCTTTTTCCTATTTCCTGGTTTTTGAAAAATAATTGGTTTAAGAACAGGTTCAGCAGAGCGAAAGAGTGTAAAAAATCTTTAGCTTTGATAAGTCCAAATTTTTATTTGTCTGATAATAAAAAGAAAAAAAGATTTGGAACACAATTTTCATACCGTATAAACAAGGCTAATACCGTACATAGTTGAATATTCCAATAAATTTTAAACTTATTTTGCTGAATTATTTGTTGAGAACCATACTTGTGTCTACACTGCTTCGAGGACATCCTCTGAGCTAATTAATAGAAATTATAATAATTAATAAAATGTATGGGTAATTATAATAATTATTATTATAATTATGTTTTATTCATTATAATCATTGATCATAATTATTATAATTAAAGAGTAAGCGGAGAAATTTTAAATTTAAAACTGGTTGTTAAGGCGGTGGGTTCATCGTTACACTTGATCCCATTGCTACCTAATCCACTTTATACTCAGCACGGTTAAGTTCGTCTATTTATTTCTACCTCCTTGCTATCTCTGCAACCCTCCCCCTCACTTGGTTTTTTCTTATTAATATTTAAATTTTTTATTTATTTATAATTTCTACGGAATTTGTGGTAATAGAATACGGCCACTAAAGTAATAGCAGATTTAAAAAAAAAATCAATCAGGTTGAAGTTAGGGATCTCTACGCTGCTATTAGTTTTTATTGTATAAAAATGTTTTAATGTTTTTAATATAAGACAAAATGATATTATATCATAGATTAGGATAAGACATAATAGTGGCAAAAGATGAATACGGTAACCATAAAGTTTTATATTTCTGATGACAGGGCATTACCCCGTAACGTTGAAAATCAAATGTGTGAAGAGAAATGTTATAATTAATGAAATAAAGAAAATACTAAATAAAAGTTCACTGTTTTAATAATAAGTTAATTTGAATAATTATTTAATGATTTGTTATAGTAATATAGCAAATATATATACATAATTTATTTAATTAAGCCAATAATCCAACTGACCCAGCATTAATATAAAGGAAATACATACTAGACACGCATATCCAAACAATATTGCTGTATAGTAGAACCTATGCGCCTTAGAAATGCGTTCGATAGCATTTGGGAATTTTTGGCATAGAATCCGAGTTTTACTCTCATTTTATATAAATTTTCGAATAAATTATTTCTTATAATAAGTTTTATATTATTATCTTTATTAGTTAACATTTATATAAAATGTCTATGATATCTATTTGTGTGCAATAATAGAAATAGAACAACGACTTTATTCTGGGGCAAAGTCAATAGAACAACAAATATGTATAAAGTAATAAATATTATATCTGGCCAAAAGAACTATTAGATAATATATAAAAAACCATTAAATATACACATAGTTATAAAAAAATATATACAAACATATATACATAATAACAAATGAAGGATGATGGTACAATATATTCTATACAAAGACAAATCGGACAGGAAATAAAAAAAATAATTTAATAAGTAAAAAAAAAGAAAAGTAAAAGACTTGACCTTAGAAAAAATATCAAGTGAATAGAAAAAAAATATAGTAATCTATATTCAAAAACGTAAATGTGGAATAAACACCATAAAGAGTACATTAGATTTTGAAAATTCTTCCACTCTAGAATTCAGTCGGTCTAAGAGCCATTTACTTATGTTTCCAATAATAAAATTTATTTCACAATTATTTGAGTTTATTCTCTAATGTTAATGATATTTAAAATTTTAAAAATTCGTAATCATTCATATTGCTATATGCTTTGAAGTGAGTATATTTGTTGATTATGATTCTCGAACAATACTGCTTCAATTTCTTTTTGGATATTTTTACCAATTGTTGTAGG
Source organism: Rhaphigaster nebulosa (assembly GCA_948150685.1). NCBI lineage: Eukaryota > Metazoa > Arthropoda > Insecta > Hemiptera > Pentatomidae > Rhaphigaster > Rhaphigaster nebulosa. The sequence continues at coordinate 98,470,162 of OX411310.1, forward strand.
ATTGCACTAAATCAATATATTAACTGATCTAAGTGGAAATTTACCACCAAAGCTGCGTATAATTACAGATTCATATAAATACTTTTATCAGTCTATCACTAAGAGCTCAACTTTCATACTACATGAATCACCTTCTAAGATTTTGACAGAAAATTCTAATAATTTCATAAATCGTATTTTCCTATTGTATATCCATGTTTCAATATGCTTTTGTTTTTTTAAACCATTACTACTCGTAAATCGTACAAATTATTTGTTCACAAATGACTTTCGCTGTGCAAAATCAGGTAAATATTTCTTAATAATGACTATATCTACCAGTCACCTACTTACCTGTGAGAAGTTGGTAAGTATAGATTTTTCAATTAAATAACTAATCTAATATTATAGATAAGATATATTAAAAAGAATGAACATATATTTTGAAATTGTGCACTGAATGCAAAAAAAAAACTAGAAAAAAAAAATATTAGAAAATGTCTCAAATTCGCTTAGTAACCCTCACTCATAACTGGTAAAAGTCTAAATCGGTTCTAACCAATATATTCTTTATTATTGGAAAAAAAATCCAATATTTCGGAAGCGGAACCCGAAGGGGCATGTATCAATCATCTCTAGGCCGAACAGATGAAACGGGTTTTCACATTCTTTGAAGTTTAGACGGAACGATCGCGTCGCAGAGTTTCTCGTTTTTATTATTTGGATACGGCAGGTGGATTTGATCATAAATGATTAATTTTATAAAATGTTGATTTTATATAATTAGTAACATCTTTGAACATTATGTTAATTCTTTTATATATAAATAATCATAATAATTTGTGAAAGATTATTTAAAAACTAGGGTCGCCCAGTGACCGAAATTCGACCAGAAAAACAACATTATGGTATTTCAGTTTTGTGATTTATTCATAAAATTAAAATTAGTGGAAAACATTTTTTTGTTTTTAAAATTTAATTATCTGTAATGGCCAACTTTTTTTCTTAATTTTTGGAGGGTGGAGGGGAGAGGGATGGGGTTCACCTCGTTTCTAACTTCGACTAGGGCAGAAAGAACAACAAACCAGCGATTTTTTTTTTTTTTTTTTTTTTTTTTTATAGTGAATTTAAGCGAAGGATTCTAAAGATAAGACTTTGGGCAAGTTTCATCAAAATCATTAGAGGCTTTGGCACTACACTCCATGAAAAATATATTTTAATAATGGTCCGATGATTTTTGTTTTGGGTAAATCTATGCGAGAGTAGATTTAGACTACGCGAGCATAATTACGATAGATATACAATGATATATCTATTTTTTCCTACTATGTATGAACAGTACAACAAACAAAGTGCTTGCCTATATACCAGACAAAAGCGAGCAATCACGCCATATTTTTATTTTAACATGATATCCTCGGAAAATATAAGTATTTGGTCTAGATTCTGAAATTTTCTCAGTAAATTGTATGCAGTTAATAATTATTTTTGAATAATATATTAACTTTTTTTTTATTAATGTCTTGGGATTCTGAAAGAAAATGACGATAAGATAATCAGTAACATTACTTCGATTACATTGATTATTTATTGCCGTTAAATAATGAGGATTGTAATATTCGGTAGTAAAGATAGGTTAAAACGCGAAATTATAATGTGCAACGCAATAAGATATAATTGCTTAAAACAACTTTGAAAATAAATATTCGTAATTATGAATTTACACCTGAAAATTCGTCAATTGGGCAAAATAATTAGCCCAAAAGGCGTTAATTACTTTGCTATCCCTTTTTAGAGCTACATTGTTTATATCTACAGCCCAAGGGCCTGATTGCCATTACTTAGGCTCACATCTAGTGCTTTAAACAAGTTCTCAGTTTATTTATTTAATTCTGCACAGTTCATACATACATTCAGGGCAACCATCCACTCTCGAAGTCTACAAAACATATCTTATTTTTGTCAAACTCTTAAACAATCCCCACCACTTGGTCTAGATATAATATCTGTTTCAATTGGGTTAAGGTATTCGATTCGGCAGTAAGCAAGTCAAAAGTCAACACCGCAGGGCCAACTGAATAATACAATATATTGTTCAGTAGACCCTGCGGTGTTCAGGACCTTACGACTTCAGTTACATACAAATTTTATTTTCTACTTAACTAATCCCAACAATAGTGCAATACTGAATTTTATTTACTACAATATATTCCAATGACTATTACATTGTGACTAAAATTTGTATTATTATTTGAAAATTTGACTGTATTTTAATGCACCTACAAACGAAACCTTTTAATACAATAATTAATTAATCGGATCATTGATCACTTTATACAATGATGACTAATCCAGCAAAAGTAGAAAAAAACTACAAATTTTTACATGAGCTGTAAATGTTGAAGGAATTTTGTGTAGCAGCGAACAAGCGTAATATAACATCCAGTGTGTGGGAGACATGAAAAAGTATCGTTGAAGGGAATACCACCGTTCTGCGTATAAAGAAGATTTATAGAAAAACACGAGGGTGGCCTCTGTTACGTTTGTTGAGTCTACAGAAAACGGAAAGCAACTAAAACCTATGGACCTTCCTCTCCCATATATATTTTTTTTTTTTCGGATTTGCTAAATTATCAGACATAAGATATTATTCAACTTTCTTCACTTTTTCTAGTCATGCCTAATCATCATGTTTGCACATCCTCGATTGCTATCAAATGTTATCTTTAGTGAGTTACTCGTTAAGTCTTTAGCAAATGAATTACTCATTTTCAAAAGCAGAATCTAATTCGGTCAACCAAAGAGAAAAATATTTTCTAAATAGAATTTACGACCTTTAATAGAATTTCCAAATTTTTCTTGTCGAAATTATTTCATTATTATTGTATCGTAATGGTGTACGTAAAATACTCAAAAGACCTATATTTCATTTATTATGATAACTTCAGTGGATTTAATTATCATGCCCGTCTCTCTGATTTCAATTTTACCATTTATAATTTAAAGTGGACTCTCGCTAATCCGGACTGTTCCGTAATCCGAAACACACACAAATAAAAAATAAGATTTATCGAAGGATATATATCATCCTTTTCATTAAATTAATCTTCAGTGGGAAATTGTATTACTATTACAATGGATAGTATACGCTAATCAACAATATAATTAACTAAATATCACAAATTTTAAGACAATTCAAAAAAGATTATTTTACAAAAATTATTAGCTCTTCAACACAGTCCAACATCTCGTGTACTTCTTAGTGACCTTCGTCTTTACTCATTTTCCTCCATATAGTCCAATCAGTTCTATTTTTTTTTTCAGTTACATTTTTTTAAGAGCTAACATCTAAGTTTAATTTGCATTAAACGATTTTCTTAATTTCAAATGTACGCTTTGAAAAAATGAAACAATGAAGTTTTCAAATTTTTCATATTTCGCATACACATTTTTTAAGATATATTTTCTATGAATTCTACATGATAATTATTATAATGGTTGGCATGAACACAATAAAATAATTAGATGTCTCGAGAAACATATAACACGAATTTTGAAAAAACTACCCGATGAAGATCGATGGATCTATGGAAGTTCGCGCGGGACCACGTTGTTTTCAGACTCTTTGGAGAGTCATCAGGGATTGGGCGAATAGAAATATTAGATTTATGTGTGTTATAAGATTACAGAGGTCAATATGAATACATTTAAGGGCCGAGTTTGAAACATATATTTTATTTATACAATTATGAGTAATTTTATTCGTAGTATAATAAGGAGAGTTTAAGATTTTACAAAGTATTCTGTATTTCAAAGATTGGATAAATGCCATAGTTTATAGATTTCTTAAAACCGTTGTGATTTGATTTAACGTATTCATGAAGATATACAAAAAAAAGCAATAAATATTTGGACCACTTTAAAACCTCTTTAACGATAGCTCATTTCATTGCTCCTTGAATAGCAGTCTCAACCTTAAAGATGATAATATAATCAGATCATAAACCATTAAATAAGGGAGAGTTAATAGGAAAAGTTTTCACGGTGTTTCACGGTTTTAGCTTGTTACTCGGAAGAGTAGAGGTTACCAGATTTAATGAGGTTGGACAGCCTACAATAAAAAGCTTATTATTTAGCGAAATGGGCCAGGACTCGAAACCAGGTTGTAGCAATTCAATAAAACCACGAACCGGAACTATTGGAGTAGAAATTACAGCATAACATATACATATGTCCGTGGCGGTGATATATGTGGTCTGCTTGGCGGCTAGTCATATTGCATTCTATTCACTTCCACCAGTCTAGACCGCAGCCTATATCCGATGCACTGAATTTAAATTAATATGCAAAAATGGCACTTACCAGAAATATTGCGTCATAAATTTCAATTAATTATTGGAGAGATTCATAAAGCCTCAACATTGTTAGCCTGCCACTCCATCAATTTTTGCCCTATCCATCAATCCTCTCTCATGAATATTAACTCCACTTGATAACGTTATAGTTTCGTTCATCACATGTTTAACAAAATCTGTCATCCTTGTCACGCGAACAATGGAACCATTTCTAAGAATAAATCTATTTAGCCAAATACATCAAAATACTATAAACCAGATGAGAAGAACAAAACATTCATAAACATTGGATCAGTTGAAAATAAAGTTTGAAAAATTTAACATTTACCAAACATTTGAACTGGTAAAAGAAACACCATTCTGCTGAGAAGAGAGACACAAATTTCTGGACCCGTAAGTATAGTATGGCATCGAGTTAGTACCAGCAGTCAATACATATAGGCCAGTCAGTAGAGGTTTTCTATGATGAAAAAGGTGGAGTAGAAGCATTTATTTTTTTAATTTATTTACATGTGTGCAAACATGTAAAAAAACAGAAATGTTTACAAACGGACCGCGGAACAACTTTTAGCAGCCAAAAAACCTTAAAATTTTAGGAATTTTTTTTGTTATTTCGTCTATAATTTCTAAACGGTTAATCCTATCGTAAAGACTAAGATATAATAAATAAGAGAACATTAAATTATACGTCGAAGGAGTATCAAAATATAATAATTTAGTGTGTCGTAACCTGGGATGCATTGGCCCCTAATCTCGTACAGATTCAACATATAAGTTACTTATCAGTGTAACCTCTTTTTTGACCGCACACCCAATCATATCATTCTCTATTTATGCAATGTCTTGTATGAATTGACCGGAATGTAAACTGTAAAATATGAAATTATATTAAGAGAAATATAATTTCATTGAAATAAATTTGGAGGTTTGCTGTTCAATTCTTTATTCCATTAGTTTTAGTCCAGCAGATTTGAAGTGTGCTATTCCTCGAATATTTTTATCGCTATTAATGTTTGGAGTTTGAACAATTCATTAAGATTTTTCCTGTTAGTTGAAGATGCTGAAACTATTAAATTAATTAGATTCAGAAAAAAATGCGAATAAAATAAAATACATGTTTATTAGGAACTGTGATTCGGTGATGTAGAAAGATATAACATGGAACACATTGATATATTTTAGTATCTGGGGTCTACAATAATTAAAAGAAACGAAAATCAAGAGGAAATAGAAGTGTGGTTAATGGCGGGTAATGCTTGTTATTTCTCAGTTTCAAAATCACCCAGTTCTCGCAAACTTTCCTGAAACCTGAAAGTTGGAATTCACTAAACAATTAGCGTCACTGCTGTTCTTTATGGGTGCGAAACGTGGACGATGAACAAATCCTTGAGACATAAAAAATTAAGTACGTAGAACAGTTGACAAGAAGAAAGATGGATGAAAATTTAGGAGGTCTCAAAACACGGAATTGCGGGGAATGCACCCCGTAAATATAATTGAAGTCATTGGATCGCGTATGTCGAAAACCACGAAAACAGCGATTTTTTCGAACTTGGTAAAAACTGATTTACTACATACTACATACACTGATATACTACATATATAGCTTGGAAAAGAGTAATCTTAGAGAAAAACCCGTGACGTAAATTATAAAGCATCAAATTCTCCGTCCACTTACTAGCAAATTTTTAAATTTGGTCAACTGCACCTCTCTAAATTGGCAATGTAGAGATTAAGTTACCTTTCTCTTGAAAATCTAAGTTTTCGGCCTCCTCGAAAAACCAAAAATAGTCCAAAAATTTCGAGGTTTTTGGGTGCCAAAAGTTCTCTCGAAGTCGCCCGTGTTAACATTTTTATTTTTTACATATTGGCACCCAAATAAACAAGTTAAAAAAATTAATGCTTCTACACCACCTTTTCCTTGACACCTCCCCCCTTAGGCCGAGAGCTAAGCGTAGACTCGATTCATGCTGAATTACCTCATAAAACGTACATCTGCAAATAATTTTAAAAATTAGTTGCTACCACACTTATTACGGAAATTCATTTCTGGCGGTCCTAAAACTCTTATTACGCAGCTAATTAAGTAATGAATTACGTAACACTAACTAGCCTATCGATTGCTTTACGAGCATATGATTGCTTTTTGGTTAAACTATTCTCTTATGTCTTAAAGATGACGAAAATACATTTCTGGCTAACAGAAAACCCTCACTAACGACTGCTAGAATAGAAAACGTAATAGCAGCTGTTATATATCATCCAACGTAAAAGATGGTCTTTGTCAATTTTAGATTAAATTAACTTAAGAGAAGACTAAACGGGGTTAATCATAATTATATTATGTAATTATCAGGTCATCCCGTAAGTAATGTCGGGTTTTAAAATATGTCAGTTTATGTTGATATTACTAATCCTTCCTTTACAATTGAATTGTGTTTACATATTTTGTTTATTCTAGCATTACGTACTCTTCTATTTATCATGATTTTGTTGGAAAAAGTTAGTTAGTCTGTGCTGAAATTTCAATTAAAATGGTTCAATAGGCAAAACTCGAAAATTTTTAGAAATAGTTGATACTGTAAAACTAGTATCTGGAATAGACAGCAAGATCAGTTCATCACACTATAAATAAATATTAAAGCAGGACATTAAAACTTTAAATGATGAAGCAATAACATTTCTGAGTCTTGTTTCGAGCCAAGACAAAGATGTCCTCCCCTGTTGAGACGGCAAAGAATGTTCCGAGACTTTACTAGTGATATTGGGAGAAACACACCTCGATTAATTCACTGGCAAAGACCAGACGCTTTCCATGAAGGAAGATGAATGTCAACAGTTCTCTATGCAGCAAAATGTACTCTTTTAGTAAGCAGCTCAATTACGATTGGAAGAAAGTTGAGAAGTGGCGACGTTCTTCTTTTTTCAATTCCTTAATATGCATTCCTTAACAGCCCAAAAGCAGCAGGTTTCTAAGCAAATGACAAGAATCTGTGGCAGTGCTTGATGAACTGCAAAAAAATTGATCAAGGAAGTAGCAAAGGCAACCTTAATGTCATTCAATCACCATTTATGGAGTCTGGCCAATGAAACGGTAGAATGGTAGGTCACAAAAAAGGTATTGGATATTGACAAGAAAAAAAGTTGCTCCTTCAGTACTAAATTTTAGGTGCATAGTAGGAGTTTCAGAACCACCAGAAATGCATTTCCGTGTAGTATGGTAGAAATTAATTTTTAAAATTATTCGCAGATCTATGTTCAGCATGCATCGGGCTCCCGGTCTACCTGTTTTGACCTTCTGCTGATTGGCCAAATACCTCTCAGTGAAAACTTGAACAAACGAGATAAAACCTAGCACGATAAAAAAAAAAATAGAAATGAATAAACTTTTGTATTCATTTTAAATATAAGATTAAAATAAATCATAGGTGTCTTTTAGATTTTAACATAAATGCTAAGGAACGAAATAGACAAAAATAAAAATTAAATTACAGATTTTATGCGAGAAAAAAAATTGAAAAAAATTTTCCCTTTAATTATCCATCAGCTTCACAAAATTATGTTGCGGTAATGTAAGGCTTAAATGGGAAAAAGTTTGAAAAACAAAAACAAAGGAGTAGTGAGAAGTGAAAATGAAACAGGCTGCATTCATTTAAAATGCCCAGGACCGGATTTGTTGAACTGCCGCCCATAGGCATGGCAGTTAATCCTATCTATAAGCCTATCTTCTATCTCCAAAAACATTTATTGTTTTATGATTAAAAACTAGGTTGAAATAATTTTTATATTAATATGCGTATAATGGATCTGTTTTTTATACTTATTAATTCGTTTGAATCTAAAAACGTAATTTCTCTCAAAAATAGACACCCCAGGCAAGTTTTTAATCTGCGTAAATCCGCTACTAAAACTACTACTTCATTTGCGGTTTAAAATAGTTTGCTTAAAATAGATATTTATCCTTTAAATTACCTCATTCCCACATAAACCCAATGGCCCGTAACTTTGTCTCTCTAAAAATACCTGACACTTCTCTGAGGCGTCTGAAAATAAAACCGTACTGTTAAATACAAGATTACAGCCTACCACTTTGCATATTCTTTCTCATAGAAAGATATCGTTTAAAAAATATTGTTTGCTACTTCTTTCAGGAATTCCTTAAACATCTTCATTCGTAAACTTCCTATCTAACCTCATTTAAACACTATTTATTTCTCCTCCTCAATGATTAATCTTCCGCAAAAATGTAAAATAATAATCTCTATGTGGGTTTATACAAATATGTACATATGTATCATCAATGTATTTTCAAATTTTATTTTATTTTATTTATTTTAAATAATTATTTTTCGTGTTTAAGTTTATAATTTCATTAATTGTGAATAAAGCAGTCAGACTAATGCTATTTAAGTTGAGAATCATTGTTATTCTTAGAGGACTGAGTTTTCAAGAATGAAGACTAATTATTCATTTCAAATACATCTTGGACATATTTACTATAACACATATACTACATCTTACGGTACTATAAGATCCTAATAAATGTACTGTTGAACTGGAATAGCTCGAAATCTCGCGCTTCGCAATCATCAGTAAGACGATTTTTTTTCTTTCATAATCCCTTGAATCCTATATCTAAATAATTCCAATATTTCGCAAATAATTAGCAAAAAAATCATATGTTCGAGTGTCGAGAATAATTTAGTCTCGAAGGGTAAAAAATGGTTTAAAATATGCCCCATGTTGCATGGAAATCCCAATAAATACAGATTTTTTTTTAGGAAACCAAAAAAATTGATAAAAAATAAATGAAATAAAAAAACTCAAAGATCCGGACGTGGAGAGATGAGTTCTTAAAATAGTTACAGTACAGCTGCAAGAAGAGAATTACGCTGATTATGAGTTAATACAGCAAAAAATAATCATTTTTTTAATGCAACTGGAATTATTGAATGAATTAACTGTTGGTATGATTTCTGCAATACCACATAATCCAAGAAATTAAAATAATAATATATATGTATTGTTTACTCGTATTAACAATATTATTTATTTTAACTAGAGAATGAAGCTTATATACAGATTACAAACCTATTAAATTATAATGCTACTGAAGAAATATACTTAAACAAATACGGCCATTTGTTCCTAAACTAAAAAAGATTTTTCTTCTTCTTTGAAATGATTCTTAAAACGATTCAAAAGGGGAAAACTTAGAGAAACGTCCAGCTTCAAATTATAACTTAACATCATTAAACTCAAGCCTCCCGAGTCCCGTCCAATAAAAGTAACGATGATACAAACTCCTATCGGAGGACTTAAGAACCACCATTATTTCTCGTTAAAACTTATGAGAGGATTAAAGTAAATTGAACTAAAGGAAATGATACGAGGAAGAAACAGTAAGAAGAGCATATTTTCACCCCTCCCCAACTCCGCCCTTTTCATTCTTATAGGCGGCGCCTATCGTATTTATATGTTGCTAAGCATAATTAACTGAATCATGAGAACTTCTTATCCAAGCATATATACGATAAGAGAATAAGAGTATATCGTTTTCCAATTTGCTCTACGTAAGTGATTTGAAAAGGTTTAAAAATTCATTATATATTATTAGAGATTTTAATATTGTATTTAGTATAAATGAAAGTATATAGAAAATACTACAGCCTAATACTTGAATAAACAAAAAATCGAAAGAATGTAAAAGATACAAGGAGTTTAAAAAGTAATCTAACAAACAATTTGCGTGGATTTTAAAATGATTAATGATACTTAGTACGCAAGCTAGAGTTTCAAAATGTTGCAAATTACTACACAATGGTTTAATATTTCCAAATATATAGATAAGTGTTGCGGGCTTTTTTTCTTTCTTAATCATTCCACATAACACTTTATACTATCAAAAACTTCAGCCGCCATTTTTAAACAAAAAAACAGACGATAATGTCGAGTTTCGAGGATCATCCAAGACCTGTGACTTCGGTGCTAAATAAGAAACAATTCGGCCAATTAATTACGGAGGAAAGCCGCGATCTCCGTTTTTATTATTATTCGGTTTTTGAATTACATTTGAAGATATGTATATCTTGAAATGTAAACTTTGAGGGAGGGGAAAGTTAGTTTTTCTTCTTGCTTGATCAAAAAGGTTCATTAATAAAAATAAATCAAAAACGAAAACAGGTTGCTTTAGTTCCTACACTATAGCAGATTTTTTTTTTCGAGTTCGCAAAATACGTTTCAATTAAATTAGTTCTAAAATTAGTTCAGTCACTGTAAGCCATTGTCAATGATAATTTACACAGCTAGTCAAATTTCTAGGGACAATAATAAAATTTTCAATTCATGAACAATTCAATAATGAATTAATCCTTTTCAAGATGAACAGGCTTTCTCAGGTAGTTGATTTATAGCCACGTAGCTTTTCGAAGTAAAGCTCGGAGATTCTTTCGGATGGGAAGATATTCATTCTTTTATAACGTTATACATAAATAGTATATACTATTTACTAGCTGTGCCCCGTGGTTTCAACCGCGTTAAATTTGGGTAAACCCCTAAAGCACAAAATAACCTATAATAGTAATTAAATTTATTATAATATCAAACTGTATCAATTCTTGAGATCGTTTTTCATAGATAAGTACATTTTTAATCCATTATTTCTTCAACTGTTAGAACAGGAAGAAAATGATTCAAAAACTCTTAAATTCCCTATTCTATTATGATATATAAATATGTATAATACATAAATAATGATAATAATAATGATAATATATAGAAAACAGTAAACACATAGAAAAATTCAATGGGACAAATTTTCATTGAAAATGTATTAAGAACTTATACAACACCAAATTTTATTTCCATGCATTCGTTCTCCCTATCCAACAGAACGATGATGATACCATGAGCAAAATCGTTAAAGATATCTTTCCTTCCCCATCATTATAAAGGATATAATTGACTTCCTATCCATTTCTCACGGAACTCATGGGTACAGAACACACTATGGTAAAGTGTAATATACTGTCAGACATAGATGTTGCAAGAAATGAAGAAAATTGTAAAACTACACTTTTTCTACAACAAGGCACCTCATGACCCATTAAATTGCTATGAATTATGTTTCCTCAAATATTTTTTACAGGTCACACAAGTGATTGAGAATAACTTAAAATGAGCTAATTATAAATAATAATTGGTCATATAATTATTTAAATTTATAACTTAAAAAAAAATATATATATATATATATATATATATATATATATATATATATATATATATCCAAAACGAATAGTAGTAATGGAAAAAATATTAAATTTAGCTCTCGGTACTAATATCTCTGCATACACAAATGAGGAGTTTTTTATCAAAAGTTAATGCATCCACTTCTCAAAGGATATCTTAGTAGGTCCAAGACTTATTGATTTTTTTTTTAAATTCTACTTTTGACGTTCATTCACTAATGTTCATAACTGTACAATAACTGAAAATTACATTTGAAAATATAAGCTAAGGAGACCTTGGCCTACCTTCAAAAGAAATTTTTAATTTAATTTTTTAAGAAAAGAAATAAATTATGCAAATTTGAATAACAGTCAGTTTGACTCAGAGAAAGACTTACCCTACAATGCATCAAGTCTTGGACATTTTGCTTTCCCTTGAAGCATTGTTATTCTAAGTAGCTGAAAATTCTCTAAATCATAATCTAATGCTGAGATAGATTATAATGCCTAATATTCTGAAAATATTCTCTATTCTCTATTCTCAGGGATTTAAAAAATAAAACATAATTATAGAAAGTAATTTTAAGTTTGGGTTATAAAAATTTGTGATACTTAATGAGTGATATTTTTCGAAAGACTATTGGTTCCTATTCAAAAGTAAAAACAATGAATAATAGAGTCAAAATTAGGATGACACTCAAAATCTTAAAAACTACGCATGTAACGTAAGAGCAATATCGCGAACCATGATTAAAGAGGAAAAGTAAAACAAAAGACTTTCCAATCTTTAGAAGATGAAAGAGGGCATAATCATTCGAACACTTGATACAGGAACACGCTGGAAACCTTGTTTCATGAAGTTTTTAAAGAAATCAGACATAAAAGAAATCTATATTATTCTGGGAAGGGATAGAATCTAAGATGAAAACAAAAAGATTAGCGAATCAATTTTCAACTTTTTTTTTTTTTTTTAATTAATAACACTACTACCAAAAAATCACACAAGATAATTTCTGTATTTTATAGGTTTATGGTATAGGCTTAATTTCTATACTTTAATAGGTAAATAGAGACATGAGAGTAGGATAAGACCGATGCATAGTTGGGCAAATTATGAATTTAGGAGTGCAAAAGTAAAAAAATAAAGATTAAATTTAGCTTTCGATTCTCTGCATACACAAATGAGGAATGTATTCAAAATATATCAAAAATTGATTATATCCACTTATCAAAAAGAAAGATTTTTTGAACAATTAATATTCTTTACCCAAAAATTATTCAGCTTTTATCAAATCTTAAATTTTCCCCTGCCAAATAGGTGTTACATCAACATTTTCAACCAAAATTTGCGCTATCTTCAGGAGATGCCCCTCTCATAATTTGTTTGTAATAATTCGAGAAATCTTATATGCTTCTGCAATATGAGGCAAAACACGCGAATATGTATCTGGCATATAAATCCATAATAAAAGCAAAAGAAGTCCGTGACCATTATTAGAAGTATGCACTAATATGGTGTACAATATTAAATTTTGTATTTGTTTTCTTCCTGTTCATAATGAATATGATGAGCTTTAATTTTTGTAAATTATACATTATTTTTAACAAATTGATGTTGTATTTTTTTATTCGGCCATCCTTAGAGCCTATGTTTTTGTATCATTATGCAAGTGGTAATAGTAATTTTGTTCATGATATTCATATCTAAGAGTTTTGAACTTCTAAATTTACGATTTTCCCCACTTTGCGAAATTCGAAACAGTAAATATGTAAAGTTTAAGTTACTATTATTTATAATGATTATATTTAAAATTAAATTGAAATTAGCTGAAATGAGAGATGAATAAATCGCATATACTTTCATATCAATTTAATTTAAAACAAAATAGAAGAAACGCTGCGCATTGACGCACAGATTCCAATAATCAATCAAACTAAATAATAATTTAAATTTGAAAAACGAAAGTCAAACAAAAACTAAATAAGATACCTTAAATTCCGCAATACAATAATGCAGCGGTGCTTAGAAAAATTGAATAACTGCGTTGAAAAATCAAATAAAATGAAGAGGAATGATGATTGGAGAAAGCACGTATACTCGTATAACAGGGATAAAAGTTTTTGATGATACTTGTTTCGCCGCTGGGCTAAACTACAACCAGTATGCTAAGTAGTTTATGAAAAAGGTAAATGGGTTCCGGAATAGAATAATAAGCTCCATTTAAAGAAGCCGTTCACTAATTTAGTATTCCGCATATCCTCTGTAGTAGTGGATTACTTGAAATGACTCGTAGCAGGCAAAAAGTTGACCGAACCTTCTCTGAATAGAAATATACACATTTAGCTCTTGAATCCTAATTTAAAATACTAATACCACGTCATAATATTTAGCTTTAATATCTGGACAAAAAGGCAATTGGGTGAAACCCATAAAAAAAATCGAAAACAAATTTTTTTGTTAAAAACGGTTCCTCTCGAATTCCTTCCTTCCATGGAATATGGACATGAATTTTTAATGGAAGCCGACAATGTTTTTTATTACTCAAAATATTAAAATTAGTTAAAATCCCAGTAAAACATAAAATTTTTTGCGTGTCTTGTAAAGTTTTGATTCTGAAGGTAACCCCCGAAGGTATTTTGATGAACGATATTTTTTCTTCCTCACCACCGAAGATAGGGAATCTTATTTCCATACAGAAAGTAAAAGAATTTTTTGCCCGCAGAATTAAAAAATTTCCACTCGCATTTTACCTTTAATTGATCAAGAAGTCAATTTGGTACCGTGTCTATCTGCTAGAAAAACTTAGTAAGTGATTTTTTTCGAACGACTTTTGGTTCCTATTACAAATTCAAAAGTAAAAACAACAATAATTAAACAATTTAAAACACGAGTATGCACGTCATGCAAGAGTATTATCGCTAACCAAGATTCAAGAGGGAAGATAAAACAAAAGATTTTCAAATCTTGACTATATTGGGGTATAATAGAACATTGGATACAGAAACAAACTGTAGTCAAATCAAATCTATCAGTACCCAAATCCATGTGACGGGCATAACACCTGCAACCGATAATCCGATTTTTATAATATTTTTAGGAATTGTGGATGTTGGCACATAAATGGTCCTAAATCAATTTTATCAAATTCCATCCGCGACTTTCGCTTTTACATGCGCAAACGGATTTTCCTTGAAACATCTGCACTTCGAAAATGTATAGCCTGATTTGGCCCAAAGTTGAAGGAAAGTTGAGGATTAGTGTAAAGATGGTTCAGCTCAATTTAATTGAAATCCTCGTACATATAAACATTTGTTGTTTGCACTTGATGAGTCCCCGAAAGAAAGGAGGAAGGTTACATTTTTTCCAAAATGGAGTTATACTCACCAATATGTTCATATCGTTAAGTAGAATAAAATGGTAAAAAGAAACAGCCAGAAATGTGGATGGTCGGTTCGTTAGAAGCGTTTGAAAAATACCCATATACTGAAGAATGTAGGAGTGCCAAGCTAAAAATCTTGATTTTCTCGAAAAGCATTACTCTCCCACTTTCTTATTTACACATATAACTGGTGAGGAAGCTATACAGACCTGCTTGGTAAACGTTTTTTCTAAATTATAATATAAGAGTACATACCTAGTTTTCATGTCATATATTTATAATTTCCATAGTTAGAAGCTATATTTTTAAAAATTTCAATCCAATGAATTTCATCAACAAATAAAAAAAAAATCTGTACAGCAACTCAAAGGCCACGGATTTGGAAACTGGTAGGCAAGTACAACTTCTTTACCAATTAACAGGTTATTCCCTCAACCTCAAAGGTGGTGCAGAGTAAGCCCACTTAGGTTAGGGGTGCCATAAAAAAATCTACCAAAGGTTGAATGGATTCACTTCTTATAAAATTAGTATTCAAAACTTGGCTCCGGAGTTCTCGTAACTCACAGATATATTTTCTTACAATGTATTATTATTACAATTTTCTCGTTTTATGCATGGGATATACTGGTACTGGTATTGGTGGGGGGAACTTGTCCGGTAAGTGGGCCTTATGGTCCTTTTTGCCAACCCCTGACGGCTACTTTTACGTCACCGCCGCGTACTAACCAGAGTGGGAGTGTCAAGATTCACTTCGCGGGTTCGCCACGAAATAAATATTAACCGACCCAGGTGGGAATCGAACCCACAACGTTCCGAACCGGGCACTCTGGGACCCTCGCCCCAACTTACTCGGCCGTCACGCCCTCATGCATGGGATATAGTATGATTTCGAATAATACACAATAAACTTCCTTAGGGTTATTATAGAAGGGAAAAAATTGAAATTAAAAAAAAATTAAATGGCAATGAATCCTATTCTATCTCTTTATCATTAATCCCGTGTGAAATAGAGAATAACTGGATTATTTTTCTTTTAATTTACTATATTTTTTTTCTTTTCATCAAACAAGAACATTTGTTATATATTTTTATGTCACATTTAACACCATAGAATATTTTTAAAGTATGCATTCCTGGTAGCGGACTTTAGGCTGACAATCAAATGATCAAATCCAAACAATGTTTTTACGAACAATGTATTGATGACATTACGTTAACGAAACATTATTCTAATCTATTCTGTTTATTTATTCATATTATATATCACATTAATCTTACACTAACCTGAGTTATACATTATCCTTACTACATATATAAATATTTATAAACATAGATGATATCAATGAAAGAAAAAAAGTTAAAATTTTTAACCAAAACGTTGAAATTTCTGTTTTCCAAAAAATGTACTCTAATCTGAAAAATAATATTTTTATTCATATTGAGATGCAGTTTCATTCTCAAGGAAACGACTTAATAGAGATTCCTTTCACACCTAACCCATTTACTGCTCGGGTATGATATTTTCCATTTATTTGGTATACTATATAATATTGATTTAAACACTGTTTGACAGATGGTATATTACACATCACTGGAAACATTTCTTCATGAAAGAATAACGAATAACATACATATATATATATATATATATATATATATATATATATATATATATATATATATATATATATAATCAATCACTTTTTTTATATATAATACATCACTTTTTTTTTTCGTAAATGATTGCTGAAAATATAGCTTTAGTAATATGGATTCATCCCATATTTGTCCTTAGAGAGTCTTGATTATATATATATATATATATATATATATATATATATATATATATATATATATGTGTATATATATATATATATAACCAAGACTCTCTAAGGACAAATATGGGATGAATCCATATTACTAAAGCTATATTTTCAGCAATCATTTACGAAAAAAAAAGTGATGTTGAATGAATAAATAACAAATATTTCAACGTTAACTTCAATATTTCAAAATTTACTATAAAACACTTAAATGATGTTACCAAGCCATATTATTATTGCAACGAAACTTATAATTCCATGAAAATCGATTTACAGCTCTAAATTGCAATTTTGGGGCTTGTTTAAAATCATTAAAATCTTCTTGAAAAATGTATTTCTTAAATAAACAACTGTCAAGACAATGCAATATTTTCTATTATACAGAGACGTTGCTTCAACATTTTTTGGAGAGGGAGAAAAATATATAATTTCCCAAGATTTTGATCGGATTTTTTAACTACTTAAGTAAGAGTACTCGATTTTATCTATTTAAAAGATAGGGGATTTTGTTGGTAAATATGTCAGTTATTTTTTCACGTAGTCACCTTCCAATTCTATGCATATTGTGAACCGTGGCAAAAGCTTTTTGATGCCCTCCTCAAATAATTCTCTCGCCATCTCCATCTAGTTCAGGACTTCTTGTTTCTGTCTTTTTATCTCAGGAGTGTAATGAGCCACCCAGGATACATCTACAGTCACTAGCGCCGACACATAGAAAACATTGGTGGAGGTCGAAGGTTAGTGTACTGCGATAACTAAAGACCGGATTTCTATGCAAATGCATATTTTTTCTGATACGTTTTTCAACCAAAATGATTGAATATAAGTACAAGTTAATACATTTGGCGTAAATATATTAAATTTTATTGTGCATATTTTTTCATATTTGATGGGTTGTTGCTTATATTTGCATATTTGGCCAACATTTTGTTTAAATAATTTTTCTGTCAATTAAAATAGAAAATATATAATTAAACTAGTTTCTGATACACGTTCAATGCGGGATAAATAGTTTGTTTTTTTTTAAGTATTATTGAATGTAACAATTATTAGATGGATAAACACCATCTACGATGAATGAAAATAGTCTAGAGAAATATACAAATCAATCGTAAAAAAGACAAAAGCTTATAGACAACTTCAAGTTTGTGTTGTCATCATAACCGCAATGAAAGTGTACCTTTAGTTAAAAATAATTTTAAAAAATTTATTGCAATTCAAAACAAACAAAAATTAAAAGATCAAATATGTGTAATTAGTCATTCATAGAAAATAATGTTTAGCATCGTGATTTTGATAACTTTTCTAGAACCCTTGCTTCCGAATACTTTCTTTAACAAAGTGAAAAATACCCTCTTGCCCTTCTTTGGAATTTCATACTCAGTGAGTTGCTTCCGTTGTGAATATTAGGTTAAATTAACTACGTTTTAATTTTCTCGCATAAGCCAAAATGCATTAAGTAGGAACATCATTTAGTTCTATGTTAAACCGTTGGAACCCTTTGAATTCAACAAGAAAAGGTTTTACCTCGAAAACCATTTTTTGCAATTTGTGCAATAAAATTGTAGCATGCGAGGGAAATTTTCAAATCGACCAGCACGTAAATACAGGTACGTCTATAAACTATTCTTGGAATTTTACACTCTAATTTACAGAATGTAAAACTAGTTTATTGTTTACTGCAGGTTTGCATGTGAATAACTCGGAGAATTTTTTTACAGTTGGGGACCATTCTCAGTATCTTTTACGGAATTTGTTCAAACCTAAAGACACTTTCAAAGAAGTACTTTGTTTTGCATCGGTTGCATCTGGTATTCCTAATCAATTCTTGTAAAATCTCCGTTTGCAAAAAAGGAACAAAGTGAAAAAAAATGTTGTATATCATAATTATTTCAATTTTTAAGAAATATTTAGTTATAAAACAATTCTGTATAAAAATTTGTTTTTAAATTTACCTATGTCTTTTCTTTTTTGCATTATAAATTATAATTAAAATTATTAAACAAAGCTATTTAGGCAATAATTTTAGCATTTTGTTAATTTTTTGAACGTTTCTGACATTTATCATGCATATTTTCCTGCATATTCCTTCAGGTTCCGCTCTATATTACTGCAGGGTTTATTGCGCATTTGAGGACTTTAAACTGCAAACTATATGGCATATTTTAACCTTTTGTGCTGCATATAAATCCGGTCTTTAGTAATAACAAAGGTTGGGGAGGGGCATAAAGGAATAGCACAATCATAAATAGCATTACTCGTATATAACACATAAAAAACAAACGTCCGGAAAATTGAGATGTAAACAGTAAAATAAGTGATTTTTAAGTAAATGACCATGAAATATTAGAGGGGAGCCGGCAATGACTTGCACTCCCCGTGCCGGCGCCTATGACTACAGTCACAATCCAGCTCAGAAAATCCTAACCTTCCAATTTAAATCATTCAATGAACGCGGTACCGCTAGCAACGACCCGATTCACTTTCAGCTGTTCTGCCAGTTGTTTTATGACCCATCTTGCGTAGAACTTTCGGAGTCCCAGCGTTCCTACTGTTTTCTGTAAGAGAGTTGTGGAAACCGAAGAAATTTCATTTCTATTCTCTATCAATAAACAGTTTTGATCCGTGAAAAAGTTTGGGTCGGTGTTTCTCTTCCGCGAGAAGGAACCTGTTGAAGGAGCGCGAGGTGCACTTGGTGAGATTTCTTATCGACATATTTCACACAAACGGACACTACAAGGCTAGTTTTCACAATAGCGAGGCCAAAGTAGCAAAGTACAGAGGTGACTACCACTCAGTGTTGACAATTTTGGAGAAAAAAAAATTCTCCAAGCAGGAGAGGGTAAATTAAAATATTTCATAATATACGAGACACGTCCAGAAAGTAAGAGAGTGCTTCGTTTAATTTTCCCAGATATATTGGGAAATATTATAATTTTCCTAACTACAATATGAAATATTTCAATTTACCCAACACTATTATGAAATATTTAAATTTTTCAAACTAGAGTAAGGGAGCGGGGTAGCTCAGTGGATAGGGCATTGTGCTACTAATTTAGGTCCTGCGTTCGAGGCCGGCTATGGCAGATTAATTATTTATCCTGTTATCAGCGGTCGATCGACCCTGTGGGGTTGGGAGACCCTCCTGTGGTTCACCCAGTCTCTATAAAGTGGCCACATAATATTTTTTTTTTTTTTTTTTATAATATTTTAGTGTTCCTAGCTATATTATGAAATATTTTAATTTTTCCAACTATATTGTGAAATATAATAATTTTCCAAACTTTATTATGAAATATTTTAATTTCCAACTATATTTTGAAATATTTTAATTTTCCCAACTTTATTCTGAAATATTTTAATTTTCCTAACTATATTACGAAATATTTTACTTTCCTAAACGACAATATGAAATATTTTAATTTTCTCAGATCTTTTGGTTTTAAACTTATCACTTACCTGTCGCGAATGCTGAAGATTGAAATAAATATTTTGTTTTCCTATTCAAGCACAGAATGTTATCGATAAAATTCTCGTAATTTTCGTAGTTTGAAGTAGATTCTCAAATCCCATATTTTCCAAATGTTTAGGTTTCAAATTATTGGGAAGGAGAAAGGAATGACGCCCCTTCCTTTCCCAGCATTTTAATCGTAATTGTAAAATAAATTAAAAATATTTTATCGATACATATTTTTATAAATTCATAACATTAATAGTTAAGAAAAGGCTGTGAGGGCAATTGATCTTTAAGGTATTGTAATGAAATGAAAAATAAATTGTATTTTGCGACGTGATGCCCTCTAATAACATTAATACACAAATTCTAGACAAAATTTATATAAAATAATGGAATTATCCAAAGAGGTGTTCTCATTAGAATAAGAATAATGTTTTCTGAGGAATATAAACAGATGTCTTTAATCTGAAAAGAAAAGGGAGCATTAATGCCGACATGGGCGTAACGAGTGGGTCTTGTTCCATTCCGCTGCGCCAATTACTGTCGCTAACTTATAAATTGACCTTATTTGTTTTTGCAGACTCTTTGAGGGGTGGAGAGGGTAATTTGGATGTTTTCAATTTTACATTCAATATAGAAACAGAAAATCCACCATTTATTTAAGTAAAGAAAATCCACCATCCATCTTCTAACATATAAAATATTGTAATTGAATGCTATTAAGAAAGTTCATATTGGCTTCATTGGTTGAAGTTCAGTAAAAATGTTCAGATAACAAAAACATTGGATGGTGTTGAATAGACACATTGTTTATATCTTAACAGCAAGACTGTTAATGTTTAGTGCTCATTTTTGATTATTTTGTTTTAGCTCCTTTAATGAAAGACATTTTTTATTTGCTATCAGTTTATAAATATTAGGTACAGATGAAGAAACATATTACATATAATTTAATTTTATATTTATGTTGCTATAAATTTTATCGCATAATGTGAGTTTTTTTTTTTTTCTAAATACCTCTCTCACGCATATTACAAATATTATAACAAAATGAAAGTATTAATTTTGAGATCAATCTTTTAAAACCATAAATACATGAGAGTATATGTATATTGACAAATCTTTAACCAATCGGTTAAGATGACCTTATTCGTCTCAAAGTAAATTGCGTTAAACACAAATCTTTTTCAAAACAAACAGGAGAATTTGGTCACAACGAGTTCGTGTTAACGAGAGGCTCCTATAGTAGGAAAAAAGGCACATCGATATCAATCAGTCGATTAAAACCAATCTGAAGCTATTATAATTATTTATGAGTTAGGTTAGATGCTTACTGTATAACTTTCGTTGTTTTTGGAATGTTTCTTCATTAATTGACAACATTTTTGGAAAAGCGCATTTTTCTCATATTTTTAGCCTGAAAAATAGCTCAACTCCATTTGCTTGCTCATGTTAAAAGAATATTTTTTGCTCAGCGTTATGTTTGCTACAGAACCCCCACGGGTTATCCTTCTTTGGGAACATCCTGTATAACCTATTTTACACTGAGATATTTTTTTATCAATTTTAAATATCCATACACTAAGGGATTTTAAAGAATAAGAGAAATTTGAAAATAATACATTTCAGAAAAAAAAACCGTCATTCCTTAGTTTCTGTTCCGAATAGGCTTACAAAGCAAAAAAAAAAAGTAAGTATAAATGAAAAATTCTAAAAGCCAACCAATGAAAGTATCAGTGAATATGCAGAATAAATGAAAACGTGAGAGTCGTTCTGAACCGTTTCGAAGATGTTTCGGAGAAAACAGAAAAGAATAACTCCAAAATAAAACCCTAAGCCTGGATAACAGAGTTGATGGAAATAAAAAGAAGATTCCCATTGATGGATTCTGTACATCATCATTCAAGCGATTCTTTGGAAAGAAGAAGCATAGATTAGACGCGGCAACCATAAAATATTTTGAAGCGAAATCAAATGCATTTTATCAGTACGTCTAATAGATTAAAAATTAAAAAATGCTTCACCTGAAAAATAATTTGATAGGCATAAATTATAAGATTAAAACTAATTGTATTTAAGTAAAAGCGTATAATTATAAATTATTTTTCAATTTATTATTATTTAAAGAATAGCCATTTGATTGTATATTTTGTAATTAATTGTTTACGAAAACAATATCTACGATTAAAAAATATTTCAGATTATTAATAGATTCGAAATTCGAAGAAGTTAAACATTATTATACGCCAATTTTCTACGGTAGACTGTAATAAGCAAATTAAATTACTAAAGATCGCTAAATAACTTGTAAAAAATATTTCAGTTTTCAATTCAGGGATAACTTGGAGAGGAAAACATTGTGGGATAAAAGTTATGTGGGTTCAATGCCCACCAGCCTCAGTTAAAATGTATTAATTCAATCTCCAATCATTCTATATTCCCACTTTGAAGACCGTCGGATGTGATGGTATTCGTATTAAACTCATCAAAGTCTGCCTTTTCACCTTTTTCGTTCCCAATGTCATTCATATTCACCTTAGCCCGGAGGATGGTTCGCCTTCTGGGAAAATGGAACATGCGAGCTCAGCCAACTTGAAATATACTGTCACGTTTTGACGAACGAATAATATCCTTGATAACTTTTGAAATATTAATTATATTATATATATATATATATATATATATATATATATATATATATATATATATATATATATATATATATATACATAAAACAGTAAACAATAAAATAATAACATCAGCATAAATCATTTTTTTGGAGTTGATGGGCTGTCGACCATATCGATAAATTATAAATTAATCTGAAGATCAGTCAATGCGACATAAAAAAATAAACTTATTTAATTTTTTTTTTATATAAACTGACAATTCGGCACCACTCTTTGAGCCATCTTCGGCCTGGAGCGATGTGCAACATGTATTGTCACTAAAATAAATTATTATTTCGTGAATAAAAACCAAATGCGTTCAAACGTTAGTTTATACTAAGCTTACTTCAAAGCATCTTGAGCAATTTTACATTCCCTTAAGATGAATGAAACCAACCTGTAATAGTAGAGCATTAGGATAGCATGATAAAGAATAAAACACAGGAAGGTGCGTAGACAAATATTGTTGGTGTAAACGTTATTAAAATTCCGCGTTTGCTAACCCTTATTATTGTTATTATTATATAGACTTGATATAATACAACCCTAGAGCCGAGCAACTGGTTCCAACGCACTGGGCCCCAAGCTTAAGCAGCAAAATAATGTTTTTAATATGCATAGTCGTACTGAAAAATTGACTCATAATGTTCGGATTGTAGAAATGCCTGACGTAAAAGAACGAAATAAAGTTGAAAGTAATGATTATTTTGTTGGATTTTCTCCTGAATCGAAAAGAACAGGGTTTGATTTATCAGAAGAATTGTCTAAACAACTTAATTATTTCTCAGAACGATTGCCATGGACAAGCTTGTGACAATGGTGTTAGCATGCAATTGCTTGTTAGCAAGCAAGAGAAAAGGCGAGGAAGTAAGAATTTTGATTAAAAAACCCGACAGCATTTGTGACTATGAAATTTTTTGGAACGCTTTTCAAGACTATATACACTTTTTTCCACGTCCGCCCTTAGGTAGGTTGTTTTAATGAAAAATTTCACAAATTCAACTCTAAAACCATTATGATTTTAACCATAAATAACAATTATATTCGGCATTGGGAATGCCGAATAAATTATATAAGGAAAGATTTCATTTCGACAAAATTATAACAGCATTAGAAGAGATTGCATGACGTGACAGAGGGTTCTAGTGTGAAAATTGAGACTGATTTCTTACTTGAGAATGCAATTAATAATTTTTAATATAGTCAATACATGAAATAGAACTATACGAAAACCTAATTGTGATTTACGTTTAATAACTATGCTTTTAAAAGGGTTGATTTTTTTTTTAGAATTTAGAGATAATGTTTTGTTTTTTTCTAAATCTAAAATGGTAGAAAATAATGTTTGTGAAAAACCTAATATTTCAAACAAATTAAAAACCAAAACCATAAGAAATCGTAAACGTGTATTTGATATTGAAGGAGGAAGAGAAGAAGAAGAATTTGTAAATGATACAGAAAGAAACTTCTACAGAAATTATTTCTTACAACTATTGGATCAAGCCATTCGTATCTTCATTACACGAAAGATTTGAACAAATTGAAAATCATATTAATATTTTCTTTACAATATTCCATTATTACGAACAATCGAAGATTACCAACGTTAAAGGGTTAGGCATGGATTTAGATTTAAAATTAAGGCAAGATGATAATCGCGATATAAATAGAGCAGGTTTATACGATGAAATTATATTGTTTTTTTCAATATACACTAATAGTAAAAATACAACACCAGTTTTAGAGCTTGAGCTTGCTGAGAAATATGTATAACTCCTTTCAAAGTATGGTCCATTAGTTTAAGAATATTAATAACAATTCCGATTTCAACAGCATCAGCAGAATAAAGTTTTTCTAAATTAAAACTAATTCAAAATTATTTACGGACAGCAATATCGCAGAAACGATTAACATGTCTGACACTTTTATCTCTTAAGCACGAAATATGTGAACATTTTAATTGCGACGATTTAAAAAAAGATTTTGTTGAAAAAAAAACGTCCGCAAAATTGATATATCATAAAATAGTGCGGAAGTTCATTTTTTAAAAAAATAAATAAAAACATACAATTTAAGAGAATATTTTTCTTACACTTTTTGTTTTAAAATTTATTATTTTACTAATTAGTTGTTTTTTTTTGCTAATACTTAGTTTATTAATAAAAAGGGTCTTGCAATTTGTACATTTGTGCCTTGCGATTTGTACCGGATCCCAAAAAGGTTGGGGACGGAAAAGGATTTAATTAATGATGAATTTGCACATTCAATAGATTTTATTAAATGGATTTTATTACGCCTTCTTAATCTAATTATTAGATAGATTTTATTAATTTCTTAATCCGCCAGTTGATTACCTTATTAGGTTAATATTATGTTATTATCTATAAACATTTTATTTTCGTTCAGAACTCGTTCATCAGACTTTTATTTATCCATAATAACAGGCCTATATTTTTGCATTGGTTATTAGTATTATTATCTTTTAAATCTTATTAAGTACTTTACTTAATTTTTCATATAACAGAAAGTTCTTTTTGATTTAAAGACGAATTTCATTAATTTGTTTCCTTTGAACTTCGTGATAATATTTAAATAATAACATTTATATATCAGTATATAAAACAGTAAAACGGATTAATATATTCGTAAGCACGGATAAACGGAATTAAGATATAAATATAAACATCTTAATTCTGTTTATCAGTGTATACCGTTATAAATATGTTATTAACGTTAAAATGGTTAAGACAAATATAAAAGAAATTAAAAGTAACTTTTATTCGGATACGTATTATCCCTCAAGATTTGCTTGATCACTCCTAAACGAAATGGGAAGCAATTTAAATTGTCGTTCCACTGGGATATTGCAATATTAAAGGAGACGGTTCATTGTATTACAGTTGAGGGAATAAATGAAATTTTCATGCTATATCGTCTCAAGCCCAAGGCAATCCTGTAGGTATAAACTGTAAAATGAATTCGCAAAAATTCGTCAGAATACTATTATTAAAATGAAAAACTTTAATAAAAGCAATACACCTTCAAAA
The DNA here is from genome assembly GCA_948150685.1 of Rhaphigaster nebulosa. Classification (NCBI taxonomy): domain Eukaryota; kingdom Metazoa; phylum Arthropoda; class Insecta; order Hemiptera; family Pentatomidae; genus Rhaphigaster; species Rhaphigaster nebulosa. Next base: position 98,496,101 of record OX411310.1, read on the forward strand.
GACGCATTTATTCATGATTTTCACTGAATCTCTTGAAATATCAAAAATAATCCTAAGGAGAATAACATAAAGAAATATCTTTCTAAATTTGGAGCCTTGCTAAAGTTTTAACTATTATAGTGAACATGTAAAAAATCAAACTTAAATTCAGAACTCATTTTTTTTTTCTTATTATAATTACAATTTTTTTTTTTTTTTTATAGCTTGCTAAATTAATGCTGCTTACATATTCAATAAAATATGGTACATAAATTATTCAGGAGGGCTTGCAAACATCACGCTATCGATAATATTAGTGATGTTAATTTATTAATTTTCAATATTTTTTTTTAATGTACACATTAACTTAAAACAGAAAAATTCTGACATAACTGTGTGCTTCCTTCGACTGCTAACTCCAACCATTTTAACTGGATCATAGACTTTATTTTATTAAACAATGTATTTAATTTAGTTAAAAACGTCACTGAATTTTGCTGATTCCAAAATTTAAATGTTTTTCTTAAATATTTTATACTCTATTTACCATTTTAATGTCCCGCTCTTGAAAATTGTTGGAACACATTTTGTCATATGCAGTAGCATTTCAGTGGTAAAAACGGACGCTTTGAAAGGATTTTCTCGACAAAACCTAAAAATCGGGCATTAAAAGTTTTCTTAAGTCGAATCACATTTTCAGCAAAACTATAAAAATAGAAAGTTAAAATATTCTTTCGATAATTTTAACAAACTAACTATAATCATACACGATATACAAATTTAAAGATTATTATACGTTAAATCTAACATTATTGCATTATTTCAGCTAAGAGTTCAGGGTAAACCGATATGACAGGAAACAAACAAATCACAACACCAGAAGTCAACCAAAGATTAACAAAAATTATATATTTTATCTGCATACAAAAAACTAAACAGAACCCTTCAAAAGTCGCCAAACATCAATTTTGATGAACTTAAATACCATAAGGAATGGATTTATGCTTTCACACCTTGTATATCTGCCGTGGGAATTATTATCAAACATTCATTCTATTTATTCACTCTAAACTCGCTATATATCACTTAAATTTTATTGCAAATGGTTCAGCAATTCAAAAAATTAGTGTTCCACAGAAGTTGGGGACGATTCTTAAGTGAAATATGAACTTATAAAGTATTTTGACTGATTATTACACCTCGTCTATCTTTAATTATTAACATAATGAGTGGAATGGGTAACATGGAAATTATAAATTACACAACATTAATAGGGCCCTTTGTCAGCAAAAAAAAAAAAAAAAAAAAAAAAAACTGGTATCGCTATAAACAATATGTAATGACTATATTTTTTCTTCACGGTTCAAATAAGTTGTTTGCAAAATTATATAATTTGGAAAAGATTTGGCGTTTTCGAAACTCAATATAATTTTTTTTTTAATTCATATATTTTTTTTAAAATTCATATCATAATTTTTTTTTGATAGGTAGAAGAGTATTTTTACACATGATCAACACTTTTGATCACCTACTTAAAATAGTGTAAGAAATATTATTTAAAATAAAGAAATAAGAAATATTATTATAAAATATAATGAAATATTTCGTAAACAATAAATAGATATTTAAAAACTACTAAAGGTACAGGTCAGATTGTGTGGGCTAACGTTCACCAAGTTTCGGGTAATGTTTGCGGATGAAAGGTAAACTGTATGTTTGTTACCGGAGACCGTCAGGAACAGTTGGAAGTCAATAGTGGAGTTGAGGACGTACCACGGAGTCGGTTGTCAGAGGAAACTACAATAAAGACACCTATCCGCCTCCATCTACCAATTATACCATCGGGTTCTGAACATATATATCCGTCTCAAACAGATCCTCGCTCTCAATTCAAACCTAAAAATAGAAGCAGCGTTTTCCATGCGACAAAAACGATTTCTGCATCACACTGAAACCTCCAGACCGTAAAAAAATCCTTCTTTTTCATTTAAAGAACAAAACAATATTTTAATTTTTTTTAATTTTATTAACCATACAAGAAAAGTTTATATTTAATAATATATGTTCCATAGAATTCATATAGAACATTATATGATTGTACATTACATAGGAAAAATTATATAATAAATAATAGGAATTAATATTTTTTTATAATTATAAAAAGATAGCAAAGTGAAATTAAAGAAACAACAAAGTATCCGATTAAAAATTAATTCAAGTCATGTTAATTCATATTAGTCCATCCATTTTATTCGTAATTCTTTAAGATATGCAAATACCATATAAAGTTTTATAACATGTTCGTATTGTACCCGAATTTCCAATCAATGGGCATTCATAAAGGACATGCTATTCTGTTACAATTACAATTTTTAAGGTTTCATCGCAAAAACGTCGTTATGTTCTTGGAAACTGATTAAAATAAATTCGATGAAAAAAAAGAAATAAAAAATTCGTAAGAAGTTTGTAGGAAAAAAAAATAAGAAATTATAAAAAAGAGAATTGACTAAACACTTTGGTTACGTTTTTGAAGAGCAATTGTAATCATCAAATGCTATGCGTGTATTTCTGATACGTTTCATCCCTGATGGAAAGTCAATGGAGAAATGGATGAAACTCATATAGAAATTCTGAAATTCTACAAATAGGATAATTACGAAAAAAAAATCAAAACCCTCCAAATCCAAAAAAATGTATTCAAAATCAGAAATGGACATAATCGTAGTAATCATAATGAGCTAAATGTCGCATCGATTTGAATCGAAATCATATAGTCATCATTTACTGTAGACTTCAAACAAGTCTGTGCAGTAGGCGTCTAATTTCATAGTAAATATTATGTAAAAAGAATGCTTAATGGTCAATATTTCTTCATACAGCTCTCGTCTCCTGACAACCGATTCTGGGGGTGTGACGTATGTAATTAAATATTTATTTTATAAAAAAGGGCGAAAATGTGTACAGGGTCTAAAATGAAAAAAAAGTATACAATCAGGGCTACAAGATGACAACAGAAAGGAAAAACAGATCTGAAATGATTTTTTAATTTCAATAAAATAAATATCGTAATTATTTTTGCACACATTGTTATATGCTTTTTCTTGTAAAGGAAAGAGTTGTGAACCAGTAATAATAAATTTAAAACATAACACTTAATAATTCGGTCAACTTATAATACCGACCTTTTCCATAGTGCAATGGTTAGTTTCTTCACAAGTTACTGTTACTTTCACTAATCAAATTGCACGTTTATTTATTGTAATTTTAATTTCGACTGTCAATAATTTGAATATATAAATATTTTTATATTATATTTTCTAAGGATTAAATGAAGTGAAAAAATCATGTAAATAATACTTAATATTTTGAAGAAAAAAAAACAACAAGGTAGGATCTATCAGATCATTGTATGTTCTGGCGTCACATCTACCGCTCATAATCTCTAATGAAACTCAGAACAAGACTAAGAAGAATGGAGGCAGGACTTGGAAGGGTGGCGCCAGGACTCTGTACACCAGGACCGTGACAAGAACAAATGGAGGTTCTGAAGAGATCCAGGTTCTTTCAGGGCAATTTCTGATGAACCCACACCAGAAGTTAGACAAAATGATAGGGTAGTAATCAATCAACATTAAGTGCTGCAAAGTCACTCCCGTAACGTCCGGGTTGCGTACGTTCTTGTTTAACTAACTATTTATTCAAATGATTGTTATTTTTTTTTAAATTTTAATGCAATTTTCAAATTTATCAACTAATGTTTATTTTAAAAAATCGATCAGATCAGAAAAAATCCAAGCTCGATCAGACCCCTAAGCATGATACCAGTGTTGAGTAAAGTTTTAGAAAGAATTGTTAAAAACTTTTTATCATCTAATAAATTATTAAATGAAAATAAGTTCACATTCAGGATATAGTCAGGAACAGAAGACCATGCTTCATTAGACCAAAAAAGACACTTGCTAGATGTAAGCTTGGATATAAAAGGAGCTTTTGATAATGCGTGGTGGGTAGCAATTTTAAGAAATTTAAAGGAATACTATTGCCCAAAAAAATCGTTCTCAAATAATTTAAAATTATTTCGATGACAGGCAGATCCTGATATTTACTAACTCATTGACTATTGATAAAAAATTGAGTAAAGGGACTCCAAAAGGTTCCAGTTTATCACCGGTACTATGGAACATCTTAATTAACACTATTTTTCAAATACAATTGCCGGATGACACTAAACTAATAGCATATGCCGATGATATTCTATTGCTGGTCAAGCGGCGAAAAACTGAAAAACTCTAAGCTGTCACCTACTTAGAATTATTCAGATTAACAAGGTGGGCGAGCCTAATTAAACTCTCTTTCAATTCTCAAAAAACAGAATTCATAATTTTTTAAGGAAACAGACGATACCAAAATTAAACATAAGACTAAATTTGTCACAAATTAATCAACGCGACACATTAAAATATTTGGAGTTACTTTGTGACCAGAAATTAAATTGGAAAAGACAAATAGACAATACGTACAATCAGGCTCTGCAAATTATTAATAGACTGACATTAGCAGCGAGGGTCTCTTGGGGACTTAAATCGAAGGTTCGGAAGATTATGTATCACGGAGCTATCTTGCCTAAGATATTATAAGTAGCACAGGTGTGGCATAAAGGTATGCTCCTAGAAACTAATCTCATGAAGCTCCAAAGGCTAAAAAACTAATGGCAATAAAAATATTTAAGTCTTACCATACCATATCTCATAGAATTGCCTATGTTTTGGCAGGAATAATTCCAATAGATATGAAAATACACGAAACCATCGAACTAATTAACATTAAAAAACGACGTACTGACTCGAAAAATATACTGCACGAAAATATAGACCTCCCAAACGACTGTAAATATTGGATTCATCCTGCATTACACGCAAAACTGCTGTCACACAAACAAACTGACGCAAAAACTCAGACATAAATTTTTACTGATGGAAGCAAGGATAGAGACAACGTGAGATGTGCTTGGGTATTAAAAGATAAAAATGAAAAAGTAGTAACTCAGTGTAGATTGTGATCGGAATGTTCAAATATACAAGCGGAGGAGCTAGCTGTCCTCAAAGCTACAGAATATCTCTTTGAGCATATGATAGACGTACGGACATCACTATTTACACGGACAACATGAATGGTATACATTCCATTCAAAACGCAAAAATCCATGACGGACTTACTGGTAAAATCAGAAACAACCCGACGACTAAGCTACAATCTTACAATAAAATAATAAAAATAGCATGGATTAGGGAGCCTCAGGAATAGAAGGAAATAAAAGAGCATACACCCTTGCGAAGTTAGCGGCTTACAGTGACCTTCCAATATCATATCCTACATTATAGGAGATATCAGAAAGAACACAATAGTAAAATGGAATCATATCTGGTCTGTTTCATTAAAATCATCAAGCATTCATAGATTGGTTCATCTTATCACTTCTCACACTATAAACGAACACTCAGAACTGATCACAAGCGTACACAAATTCTTACCCAGCACCGTTAAACTAAACAATACTTAACTCGCTTTAACGACGTCCACAATACGACTGACAAATACACAATTTTCAGCACTTAATTTTTGATTGGAGACAGCTAGGCAACATTCGGGCAAGACTAATCCAGAACGTTTTAGTAAAACATAAGACTTGGCCAGAAACAGGACAGAAACTGATAACAAAATTCAAAAATGACGTCTTTGAATTTATTAAAAAAATAGACTTTAAACAACTTACCGAAGATTGTAGGAAAGCAGTTTAATTCAGACAGCTTGGCGTATCTTGTGCTTAATGAATTTTCTTTATCAATTTTATTTTATTTTATATTCTATATGTAATTATATTATTATATAACTGTGTGTATGTATGCATGCATGTATGTATGCATATATATATATATATATATATATATATATATATATATATATATATATATATATATGCATATATACACACACAGTTATATTATTATATAATATTATATAATAAAAGAAAAAGTACATGAATATATATATATATATATATATATATATATATATATATATATATATATATATATATATATATATTCATGTACTTTTTCTTTTATTGTAACTTATATTGCATATTATTATTTTCTTTTTTATATGACCTAATTTAATCACATTGATAAAATTGAGAATGTAACTTTACTAAGTAATATAAAAATGCAACTTGTATTACGTGCAGTGTCTAATTTAATAGTCATGGAACAAATAACATAATAATCAATACTCCCCTTCTTTGGGTTTACCATACAAGGAAAATATAAATAAAAAAACATATATATATTATTATGGTAAGGTATGTTTAATAAGAAGTTGTTTGCAAGTAACATAACTAATAAGTAGTAACCATAACAAGATAAGCATTAATTGATAGTTATTTATTTATTTGTTTATTAATAAATTAATTTTTAGAACGTGAATATATTTTGGTACCATAGAAACAGTTAATAATAATAGTTAATAATAGGAGTGGAGTGAGCAGAAGCTTTTATTTGATCTGAAGGCGCTAATCAGGAAGCAGAATTTCAGTGACAGGATTATAGTATCGGTAAGATATAAAGACCGCGATAAATAAGAAACAATGCCGCCGGCTTTTGATATTCGAAGAACCTGCATGGATGAAATATTTGAAAATTTTCTTCGTTAGATAGCCGCATATACCCTTACGTAGTTGATAGACTTCAACAGAGAGCGACTCGGTCGAACACCTTCAACAACATACAGGCAATCAAGTTACGAATGGAACCATAGTTCAATGATTATTAAATGAAAACATTATTAAAGTCAAATTAAATCTTAATAGCCATAATCATTATAGATTGATTGTCAATTGATATAAGGCAAAGTAAATTTGTATCATTTTTGTATCATCTAGTTGATAAGTATAATATGCTGATTAAAGATATTTCTTTTATTTTACACATAAATTATTTTGCACTCCTTAAACATAAATTATTAAAGACAAGAAAGTAAAAGGTAATCAGATATTATTTAATAAAATATTTTGTTACAACTTCTTCGTCTGCCAAACAGCAATAAAAATTAATTACACTCTAACTCTTCCCTTCAGGGACTTCATATCCTTATATAAAGCGAATTTAAATTAATTAATTAATAATTACAAGAATAAGCAGACGAAAAGAGGTTATTTAACAATATATTTATATATATATATATATATATATATATATATATATATATATATACATATATTGCCGAAGTGTTCCGTAAAATGTAACCATCTTTATATTTAATTAACGAATTTTAGTATTTTTAAACTAATATGTTTTGTTTTTGTCATGAATTTTATGTTTCATGTTATCCTTCCATTCTAAACCAATAAATAGAGAGTTCATTTACATATTTAAATGCCCCATGCTACATATGTACATTTGTATATAATATAGAATATAATTAAATATGCATACATTATTAAAGAAAAGTTATACTTGTATTTTGCAAAAAGAAAAAAAAAATAAAACATTAGAGAATGAAAATAATAACAATAATAATACACAAGGATCTTATAACACAGTCATCATTCATTAATATATAAATTATTATAAGATACGACACTGATTATATAATTGTATTAATTTATTTTATTTTAACTAAATGTTAATTTGTATATAATATCTTATTTATTTATTTATTGTATGAGCCTAATCATTTATTTATTTTATTTTTATTTTATTTCTCTTTCTTTAATTTTATATAATCAAGTACCTATCAAAATCCGATAAATAATTCTAGTTGTATGTTCTAAACATGTTCTTTTATTTTTTATTCTCGTTTTGTTTTTTCATTTGATGTTTATGTAAATTTTACTTTTGTTCTTTGCAACTTCATTACAATAATAAACTTATGTAAATTTATTATATAAACTTATGTAACTTATGTTAATAAACTCCTCTTGCACTGGATTTCTAGGCAAGAGAAAAAGAAAAGGAAAATATTTTAAATATAAAATACGATTGCATTAACAAATAACCCAATTTCTAATTTTGTAAATAAAACTTATATAAAAAATATATAAATAAAAGTATAACAAAAAAATATTATGACCTGTAACGTACATAAATATTTACATACACACATACCTGGTGCGGAAAATTAGATTGTACATTCAACACCAATCACCTCAGCCACTAGGTATTAACATACAGATTAATCCGATTCTCCTAATTGCAATATTTAATTATACATGCATACCTCAATACAAAACTTTACAACTTAAATAAATATCAAATTGAACGCAATAAATTTTCGTCAAATTCAGATTAGTAATAAAAAGAAACAGTTATGAGAAGTTTCTTTGTTTTGTTTTTGCAACTAAATTATAAATATTTAAGATAAAAAGGTTCTTCATATGTCCTTATATATAGAGAAAAACTATTTCTCTCATAGTTTAATTGTTTATTTAGTACTTGATAACACTGTTTGTTATAAGGGATTTCTTTCTCTTCTCTATGGAGAAAAATAAGAATAAAAGGATTGCAAAGAATAATTACTAACTTTTTTTCTTCCAATCAAATGAAATAATTACACACCGTAATATTTAAACATGTAACAAGGCACGCACTTATCACGTATTTAATGGAAACGCACCTTTAAAAATTATTCTTAAATTACGTTTTCCTATATGACAACACAATTATTTGTATTAAACAAATGTATTTGTAAATAAAAATCTTTAAAGGAAGACACCATTACTGTCTTTTAAAAAAAAAAAAAAACTATCTGCTATTTAAAAATGTTCTTATTAGATTCAAGCAATAAGCTGATTCATTAAAAACAAAATAATAGTGTGAAAATTACAAACTGGAATTAAGTATCAAAAATACCAAGGACAATATTTATTTTAATAGGGCAGTTAATTATGTAAAATAGTTAATGAGCGCAAATAATTCATCCAAAAATTTGTTTTGGAATCTGCTGGTAACAACCTATAAATTATGAAATTGGTCAATACTTCATATATTTTATTTAACTTATTCATTAGTGTTTAAAAAATAATTTATAATTGATGTTACACAAGTTAATAATAAATAGCAATCAAACAATAACAATCTAAAAATCGTACCTGTACGGTTTCAGTTGGGCTAATGAAACCAATCGTATCAAAGAAAAGAAACTCACCTGAAAAAAAAGAAAAAAACATGTAATTATATAAATAAAAAATACTTTGAAATTGAAAGATAATAATTCAATCTACATGTCGATGGCCTCTTAACTGACTTTTCAGCCGTATTTTTTGTTAAAAATAAAAACCTCTCATCCGAAAGCTCTGTGGCTTACAAATTGGCAATAATCCAGTAATGACCAGTAATCTGTTTAATGACGATTTCAACCAATTTTAAAACCACTACACAGCTATTAGATAAGGTTTTCATTAAATTATAAAGACCAAAAAGTCAGTTATGATGGTATCGTTGAATGAACTTAGCTATGAGAAAGATTTTTTAAATAATCAAAATATAAGATTATTATTATACATTTGTTCTGAATTAATATAAATAAAAATCATATAATCATTTATATTATCCACTGTTGTTCAATAAAAAAAAAAAAAGATAAATCCAATCTTTATTTGGACGAGTGAAATCAATTGAGCGTATGTGTTCAATGGTACGTGGGATTGGAACATGGAAAGTAAAATATTTATATTCGATATTTGGCGATATCGCAAAACCAAATATCGATATCCACCGATTATCGCTAGAAAAATATCGATATATCGAAAGGGAATTAATGAAAAAGCAAAGAAAAGTGCATCATGAGTATAATGTTAATGTGTGAAGAAGGCTATGAAATAATATAATTATTATTATTTACAAAACAATATTTTTATGAGTCATATATCATTATAAAAAAAATAGAAAAGAATTATAATTTAAAAAAAAATGTTATAACATATTTTTATGTTGAAGACTTTTAGTCATATTACATATATTATATTCTTCTAGAAGTTTTTTCAATAATAAAATCTTCAAACTTCTAAAAATTTTATTTACGTTATAATACTTCCAATTATATTGTTCATTCTCAAAACATTCATCTAAAAGCATGTAATTCATTTGATATACATCTCAGTACAATCATCTTTTATATAATCATCAATTTATCTTTACATTTAGGCTTAATTAACACTCTTTGTATAAGAGAATCTTATCTACTAATTATTGTTTGATAATTAAATATTATTTATTCTTATATTTATTGGTAAAACTACAGAATCGTGATCTCAACATGGCGGACGTCTAGATTTTTAGGAACTGACTGATCTTAAAAATATAGACATCCGCCATGTTGGGACCACGCAACTGGAGTTTTACCAAATTAAGGAAATTGTTACTAAAATAAAATACAGTAGAATCTTGATAATTCGTATGATCAAGTGTTCAAAATTTAAATATGAATTATCGAGATTTTCAATAATCGGTAGTAAAAAAAAGGGAAATTAGAAAATTAATAAAAAAATTGTAATAATATGAATGGATGTCAAATGATATATTTAGATCACCAAAACCTTGAAATATAACATTTGAAAAAAATTCGGTTATTTTCTTTTGGCGCAATCCTTGAAGACGGGAATTATCGATGGCTTCGTTAAGCATGTTCAGAGCAGAATATACGTTTACACAAGCATCCAATTTCGATCAGAAATGACACACGTTGTAGTCTTAGTAGTTGTAGTATTCTTTCGCCATTTTAGAACTAATCGTCAATATATCAATCTCTTTTTTATACGGAGTCAAAATTTCCTCGTCAGTTAGGATCGTAGTTACCGTTAAACCTTCGTCAAAATAGGCGAAATCCTGAAAAGTTAAAGGAGTTTCTTCTTTGCGTTAAATATCTTAACTCGTTTAATAATAGCCGAGTCTAAGACTGCAGTTTAGAGATTGTGTAATTACTGTAATATAGTTAACATTTCGTGGTGATCGATATATCGTTGTAAAATATCGATATATCGGATGTTAATATATCGATAGAAAATATCGGGTTTTCAACTCCGATATATCGATATATCGCGTTTCGATATTCCGAACCTAATGTGTATAGATGGCGAACCCTGCTTTGAACACGGTAGATATAAATGTTTTTCAATTTATCAGATAGAAAAAAATATGGCAACATTTCTGATGATTTTACTCAAAATCTTAATAAGTCAATACCAATAAAAATAATTTAGGATGGCAACATTTTTTAGCAATAAATGTGCTCATATTCATGATTTTTCAAAGGAAGGTTTAAATTAAAAGACGTTGACTACAAATAAGATCTGCAAAAGAAGATTGTTAAACTTTACAGTCGTTTAATCAGGGCGAGTCCCATTTCGAGAATTAGCCTTTGAAAAAAAGTTACGAAGACATTCCTCTTTATTGCTAAAACATTTTTTTTATTTAAAGTTTCTTCATTCGAATTCCTTTTGGAAAAAAAAACACTATGGCATGCAACAAACTTCCGAATAAAGTAGACTTTACAGTCCGAACAATTGTAATTGCCAGCACATTAATTACAATTGTAGCTGCTACGAAAATCGCTGACAAGTCACTTTTATTCTAAAAATCATTAGCGGTGAAACTGAATTTATTTCATTTCTTGTAATGTGTGAACATATACTACTTGAATTCCCATTCATGATTATCGCTATTCAATATACTTAAGAGCACGAGTTCTCAACTCTATACACGTCGGCACAAAAGCGTCCCGTCGATCAATTCCAAAAGTGTCCCAATGCACTTACTCATCTCAATTGAGGAACTTGGCATCTTCAGAGTGAATAATTAATTTTTTTTTACTTTAATCAATTTAAGAATTTAATCAAAAGATAAAGGTTTTCCATTCTTCAAAAGTACAGCATACAAGACAAGACCACATTCCAAAATGAATTACCAGCATGAATATCATAAGATCAGAACACAGACTCAATAAGAAACTCAATAAGACATTAACTCAATAAGAAATATATTTTTTTTTTTTAAACAGAATGAACAGTCCAAATTAAAATCTAAGAAAGCAACCACTAAAATGGAATACTAAAGGTCTGTTTGACTTTTCTTTATTTTAATTGTTTATATAATATATTAAAAATGTTAGAAATGCAGTTATAAATAAATATTGATTGCATATTATAAGCTTCATAAACAATATTTTTTTCTAAAACATGAAATGATTTACATAGAGAGGATTTTTCATATTTTACAAGAAAAATTTAGATCATCTGATACGTTTATATCTGTAATTGTAGATTAATATATCAGGGTTGTTCGCGAGGATGACAGGGACCCAACTTAAAAAACTGCTGATCATGATTTTGAGTTGTCCCTTATGTTCTGCATGAAATATACGTCAGTATAATTAAGATTTGTTTTCAAATTTCTCTTTTCAATTAAGGTTTAATTTAGTATTTATATAAAACAAACTTGCCGGAATGCAAAAGCTTTGGCCAGATCTGTAAACGTTTTTCAATATACGAGGCCTAACAGGTACACGATAGACAAGACACAGTAGGGCCTTAGGCAAATGAAACCAAATAGGCAACTAAAGCCATAAATAAAAGTACTACCCCTTAAGCGCTTATAAAAATATATTGAGCCCCGCTCATTCAACTCGAACATATCGGAAAAAAAATTCGAGTGACTAATATTAAATAAAATATAATAAATATTTATTAAAATTAATTAATAAACATCAATATTATTTTATACAAATAAATAAATTACATCCGTTATTGCACTCCGTACGAGGTGGTACTTATGTAGGTATGTGATTGAAAAACATTTCCCTTTGAAAAATCTAGGAGAGATATTTTTCTGTTTTAGTTGGTCTCGTAATACTTTTGAGAGTTTTATTGATCCATATTCTCTTCTGCCGCTTATGAAATGGAAGTAGTAGATTAGACAGTGGGTCCAATCATTTGTTTACCGAGGAAAAAAATGTATAGAGAGTAATGAATCATAACAAAGTACGAGCCCACAGGTAACAATCCTTGAAATTTTTATTGTTTCACCATTCTGGTATCCATAGTAAAAGTTTTCTAATAGATTACAATATCCAAATCTGCAATTGACCACTTCTTCTAGCTAATGGTGGTAGTTTTCGAAAAAGAAGGATCTACAAATTTTGCAACATCAATTGGAAGAATAGATTCATCACTCTGTCCTTTTTTAAAATAATATGTCGACTATTGATTATATTTAATCGTAATTCAACTTCAGTTGACATCCTCATGATGGTATAGAAGGATCAATCTAATTAGGGATTGATAAATTGTTTGCCACTTCTATAATTTTTTTTTGTTGAAAACTAGTTTCGAATGTTATACATTCATCTTCAGTTCAAGGTTTAAATGGATTACTGAACTAACAATGTTAGTTCAGTGCGTGAAGAAACCAGTACAAACTTTTCTGTTTGATATAATCCATTTAAACCTTGAACTGAAGATGAATGTATAACATTCGAAACTAGTTTTCAATAAAACAAAATTACAGAAGTGGCAAATAATTTATCAATCCGTAATTCAACTTAATAAACATATCATTTATTTTAATTGTTTTTAACTAATTTATTTTTTTGGGCTTATTTGAATTTCCAAAACCCATAGAGGAATGATACTAAAAAAAAAAATAATAATAAATAAGTACAGTTCTAAATTTCATAAAAAAATTTTTTGTCCAAACTTTTTATCGAGTTGATATTCAAATTTTATTACAAGTGATCCCAAGGGATTTGCCATCCTAAGTGATTCCCGGGTTTCGGCAATTATTTTCTCATTACTATACAGATAGTATGCCTACAGTAGCATGGAGCCTGTAAAATTTTACAAATACATGAACCTGCCATAGGGTTACCATGTAAAGAAAAAAAAAAGTGATCACACTATTCTACAGCTTTTAAAATTTGTAACTATATTTTCAGAATTATGAAAAAAAAGAAGAAATTTCCAGGAAAAAATTGTTAACTAATTAAAATACTTCCGCACCTTAGGTAGTGGTAGAAATAGAAGATGAAGGGTAAATTAAGTGCTAAAGCATCTAACTTTATCAATGTGAAACCCTAATGTTTAAGTTTCAGGACTGAAGAATGGATCATAAAACTACAATATCTATCTATTTATAAAGTTGGATCAATATGGAATGTAATCATTAGACGCTTATGGAGATAACGTTTTAAAGAATGGTAGCGTGATGACTGGTCAATTGATTCTGGAACCGTTTCGGAGTTAGTAAAGAGCTGTTGCAAACGAACAAATCAACACCATTAATATATAATGAGAACGGCTGTCGAAGCATATTGAGCGTTCTGTACTTTTAAAAGGAATGAATCTGCCGGTTGAATAAAAAAAAAAAAAAAAGGGCTTAAATAAAATAATAACTTGCCTATTTATTTTAAATTTTATATAATAAAATAATACTCTACTAGTTATGCAACGTATTTGGACAAAACAAAAGAAACTAGCATCATTATAAAATTATATATAATCCTTATATTATAATTAAATTCAAGTCAGGAAAAATTGTAAATAAAAGGTTGAATTTGAAGTAAAACCAGAAAAACGTTGAAAATTAAAAAATAAATAAAAAGGTGGGATTAGCGATACCGAACACCTCTTATTAATCATTGGTTGTTCATTTAAAACTGTCTTTTAGCAATACTGAGGTATACATATGATTCATAATTGTATTGACAATGCTTTCCAAATTTTATATAATTATTATTATTATACTGAATAATCTTTCGAATGTTGTAATGGAGTTAGTAATAGGCTAAATAAAAGTAATGAAGGATTTTAACAATTAGATAACTCATTCTTTTAAGATTAGAACATTTTTAGTGATTGAAAATAAATTAATTTAGAATATTCAAAATAATCTAAATGTTTTATGTATAAAATGAGAAGAAAACTTAGCTTTATGACCATGTGAGATGTGCTATGCTTAAAATCTTTTTTGATTAAATCAAGTTTTCGTTATAAAATCGGTTGTATTTCGACTACTAATATCTCCACTCTAAGAAAATTTTTGTCGAAGCTTTTTCAGCTCTCCACAACTCCGAAATAACGATTGCATGCACGTAGCTCGCACAATTTTTAGAAATATTTGTCCTAGTAAAAAAGTGGAGATGAAAACGCCTTTATTTTAAAAACATTTTTTACACTCCTCCGTTCAAACATTTTAGAGACCTGTTCCTAAAATTGAAATCTTGAAAGCTATTTTTATTTACAGATTATCTATATTTCTCCACCTTAGGTGAGGAAGTGAAAATAATAATATATAAATAGTGATGGATTTTATAAACTATTTTACAAGAAATATATATTTCAAATATGAAGTCATTTTATACCAGGTATGCTGATATATTTACGATTGATGATGCGATGAACAATTTGTCAATATGTACACAACCCTAGCTGCTGATAAGGGCTGTGTGTTCATGCTGATACAACAAGAGTGTCAATGATCTTTTTTACTTTCTCTTACCTATAAATGAAATATATATTAATTGGAAGTATTGCGATCGTGAAAATTTTCGAATTCGAGTTTTCAACGTAAATACGCCTTTTAAGGTAAGCTGAGTCCAAATAACTAAGTCTCGCAAAATGGTCAATGTGTGTGAACGGTCTAGCTCAAAAACGAAAAGTCTTACAAAACTGAAATTATGTATTTAAGGTAGATATATTCTTGGGACGTTACAGCAATTTTTTCATCAAGATCAATTAACCGGAAGTTCCACTTTACATAATCGATTTTACACTTTTTACAGTTTTCTCGAAAATGGCTCAAACGATTTTGATGAAACTTGCCTAAATTCTTCTCCTTAAAACCTTTTAATTCTTATATATATCACCAAGGAAATGTAGATAACAAGGTTACGATGAAAAAAATATTTTATTAGCGCATAATTCCAAAAGTATGCCTTTCATGGTAAATTATGTATACGATCATAAGAAAAGTAAAACGGCAAAAAGCGATTTTGATGAAACTTGCCATTTAACTTTTCATGTATGAAGTATATCAACGAGAAAATGCAGGGAAAAAAGTTATAGCCAAATTAAAAAATATACATTCTATAGTAAATTATGTATAAAATCATATGAAAGATAATAAAAAGATATATATATCTAAATTGGACCAGTATAAGCAAAGATACAGCGTATCTTATAAGGACTACGAGACGCTCGGAAAGCCGAGCGCGTCTGAAAGGAGATAAAAGTGACCGAACCGCCTCCCACCAAACCGCCCATCTGCTGTCAACAATACGCTCTGTTACAACATAATGTAATAATATAAAAGTAGAAAATACCTTAATAATTTCTACTTTTATACAAGATGTCCATATTGCATGAAAAAAATCAAGCATAATTCAAGGATTTGAAGACTGTGAAATGTAAAATTCAAGGCGCTTATCGTCAATTTCTTAGATTAAATTTTAAACAATATTTGAAACATAAAATGTTCTATTTGGTCAGATGATCATAAAATGTATAATTCGGACTTGAAAAAGAATTGAATAATTATAAAGATTGTATTCCTGTTTGATAATGAAAAACAGTAAGACCGAGGGCTCAATATATCACAAAAAACTAAAAACAATTAGAAAATACAGTATAAAAACAATTCCAAGTATATAAAAATAAAATTCACGTATTGGAATAAATTTTACTACAATTTTATTCATAAACTTATTTTACATTATCATTTAAATTTTAATGTATTATAGTATTATTATTTAATGTACTTAATTAGCGACATTCAGGACTAAACTTACCACTTGCATGTTCTTAAAGTATCATCAAAAACTGTAAGTACAGTACTTACAGACGTCGAAAACGAAGGAATTTTTTTAATCCCTTTTTGGGCTTAGGTGACTTTAAATCGTGTATAATCATAAAGATCCTTAAAATTTCTTTTGTGAAATATTATGAATCTACTTGGATAATTTATATAGTATCCAAATCAAAAGTAGAAACAATTTAAAAAAAAAGAAAACATTAAAAACTAAAAGAGTAGTCGAAATTTCATTTCTGTAAAATTCAATTTCTAAAAATTAATAGAATAGATTATATTATAAAACATTTAAACAGGAGATTGACCTTTCTTTTAATAATTTAATTTTTTTTTTAATCGCAGAGATGTAGGAATAGGTCTAAATCCAAAAAAGTTAGTATTTTTTATAGAAACTGTAAGATTTGAAGAATCTTTTAATGTTAACAATGTTATAATGTTTCAAATTCCTTCTGTGACATTCGGATCACAGGTCAAAAAGTTTTATTGGAAAGCCTTTAAATTTTGTTGTAAACTATACAAAGGAATGACTTTGTAACACAAAAGATCCCTAAAAACATTTATTACTGGAACTTGACCAAAATAGCTTGAAGCCAACAAATTGGTCAGAGCCCAGATCACAAAGAAAGCAACACAACAAGCAAGGCTCTTCACCCCTCAGGCGAGTCGAGTGCGGAAACTCCATTTCGCCACATAACAGTATCTAAAAAAAACATCACTGGACCCCCTCTAATGTTGTACTGCTGATATTTTCGTCGAAAATTTTATCAAGCACATAAAATCATATAGGATGGTTTTCTACAGAAAAACGTTTATAGGCACAAGACCATCCAACCGCGCATATTAAGTTAAACAGCAATTTCTGATAAAAAAAAAAAGCATTGGATTAAGCTAAACAGCAATGGCTGATAAAAGAAGCATAGGACTAACTCTAGTTTTGTAAAAAGGTACACTTCAAAAATTCTATTCTTTAAATTATTTCTTTTTACGACTGATTTAACGCAATATTGAAATTATTAAATTGATCTTAAGACTTTTAGTTTTTTTTTTGTCATAAATGTATTCATTAAATAACTATCTTTAAAAATGTAATTTATGTAGCCTTTTCCATCAAATGAATTATATTGGAGTGGGGAATTTTATTTAAACGTCTTAAATGATACATTAAAGAAGCATTGATCAAGAGTTCAAAGAATTACGGAAATATTTTATTCAACACAGAGTCCCTTCTTTATTTTCATCGTTACTCATGTTTTAGATGATCCGTTTTAGAATTTGTCTATCCCATACAATTTGATAACAATGTGTAATAATCTTATTTTGATTCGCGACACCAAGTTATTGAAATTATAACTGATAACTTTCTGTGTGAGAGTGAAATTGCTTATCGCAACGTTTTCTAAATTTATTAGACTTTTTTCATAATTTTTTTTTTCGAGAAATGCTCACGTAAAATTTAGAAAAGTTCTCTTATTTATTTTATTTAAACTTTCTTTCGAATTGATATTCCACACCCACATGCACTGAACAATTTTCTGCAGAAAGATTAGGGTATTTACTGTTCGAATTCACTGTTAAATTTAAAAATTTATCTGGAAATTATGGAAGAAAATACAATTGCTTGTGAATTAAACCCACTCAGAACTAAGAGTCAAGAAAGGATACGAACTAGGGATAGTCCATATGCTACTGACAATGAATAGATCTTGGAGGACTCACCCATGAAGAAAGAAAGACCAAGCCGTATCAGAGCTACAAAAATAAATAGCTATAAGCTTAAAGCAGAAGAGGTTGCAGAAGCATATAAGGCTGTAATAGAAGTAAAGGCCACAAGTAGCAAATATCCATGGGATGTTGATGACATTGAGAAAAGCTTGAAAGCAATAAAGCAGATATTGTTGGAAGCAGCAGAGGAGGCATGTGGTAAAATTACTGTAGGCCAAAGACTAAAAAGAATAGACTGGTGGAACGAAGAAGTGAAAATGGAAATACAACGAAAGAAGGAACTATGGAAACACTATCTTCAGACAAAAAGCATGGAAGACTATGCAAGGTATAAGGAACAGAGGAAAACAGCAAAGGAAAAAGTATTGCAGTCAAAAAGAAAAGCAAGAGGAAGATGCCAAAGGAAACCAGAAGCTCTTCTATAGATGCTTGCGAAACATGCGGAAAGAAAAGGAACCGATCATAAAGTATATTAAAGACCAGGAAGGCAATATTCTTACGAGTACAAAGAGTATAATGAACAGATAGGCAGAATACTTTGAGAAAGTGCTGAGTGACAATACGAGAAGGATGTCAACGACACAGCAAAACATCACAGAAATGAATACTATGACGAAGAGGAAGACTTTAATGGGGAAAGTTAAATAATAGATACAATAGATAGCCTGAAAATGGGCAAGGCCATACGGTAACAACCCCGAAATGCTGAAGAAAATAGGATCAAAAGTCAAAAAATATTTTAGCACCTACTGAACTTAGTGTGGAAAAGAAAAGACGTTCCCAAGGACTGGGAGATATCAGTCATAATACCGATAAACAAGAAAGGAGACTATAAGGACTGCCGAAATCATCGAGGCATCTCACTGCTCAGTGTATCTTGTAAGGTTTATTCTAAAATTCTGGAGAAGAGATTAAGGAGATTCATTGAGAGGGCCTTAGAAGAAGAACAATATGGCTTTAGGCCACAAAGAAGCACACAAGACCTGATCTTCGTTATGAGACAGTTCTCCGAAAAGGTCTTAGAAAAGAACCAAGAAGTGTATACTTGTTTTGTAGACCTAAAGCAGGCATTCCATAGGGTCAGAAAGACAGACATCGCAAAAGCACTAAATGAGCAGGAAGTAGATCCAGGACTATCGAGGGCCATTCTTAGCCTATACAAGAAGCAAAGAAATGTGGTGAGAGCTAACAACCACAATTCAGAAGAGTTTCAGAGCACCCAGGAAATAAGACAGAGCTGCAGCCTTAGCCCATTATTGTTTGTGATGGTGCTCAACATGGCACTGAAGAGATCTAAAATGAAAATGAGACCTTCTTTCAGAGAAGGCTTGGCCACAGAGAATTAAGCCAAGTTAATCTCACACAGAAGTGTCCAAAAAAGTGAAGAAAGCGGTGTTCAAAAATACATTCATCCCCATCCTGACCTACGCCAGTGAATCCTGGAATACTACCTCAAAGCACCGAAGCCAACTCAAAGCAATACGGATGCGGTTCCTGAGGAGAATAGAGGGAAAAACCAGGAAGGACAAAATCAGAAACACCACGATAAGAAGCAATATCGGAGTAAAGCCAGCTTTAAATATAATAGAAGAAAACAGGTTACGCTGGTTTGGCCATGTCAAAAGAATGCAGATGGGAAGATTAGCTAGAGTAATGTATGAGACAAGAATGGAAGGAAGAAGAGCAATAGGAAGGCCCAGAAACACGTGGGAAGGCGACGTCAGAGAAGAGGCGTTTGAGAGAAGAGGCATGGACTGGAGCAGGCGACGTCAGCTGGTCCAGGACCAAGATGCATGGATCGGACTATATAAACGGGATCCTCAACACTGAGCTATGGTAGAAGAGGATAGGATTAAGAAGAAGAAGAAGAATGAAGTATGTGTAGAGGAGAACGCTATAACTAAGGACAGTTGTACTTACGGACATTTCATTTTAAAATTTGAAGACAGCAGGGAGTGTAGTGTGACGGTTCCTAGAGAATGTAAACTGGCGATACTAAGTTGCTCATGGAAAGCCGGATAATATTATATTATAATAGATATCAGAAGAATCAAGGAAAGTGAATGTGACATTTTATTCATGAAAACTACACTTTCTATCTTAGGTCCGCAGGCACATTCAAATGTGTCCATAGGAATATCGGGTTGTACCTAACTACAACATTTTCGAATTCGAAATTTTCCAAAATATACCTATCAGTCAAAAAATTTAATTGTGAAAAAAAAAAATATATTCTCAAGGGTAAACTGAGCATTATACAAGGTAAAAATACGTTTTCCAACGACTGAGAAAAATAAAAACATAAATTTCGTCTGTAGGCACAGTCTCTCATAATATTTAAGTGGACGAACATTTGTGAATGCGAAATGTTAAGCATTATTGGTGTTTAAAATAAAAATATAATAACAAGGGTAATAAGATGTGTAATGAAAACTAACCTATAAGTTTACAAGCTCCAGTACCAACACCATTAGAAGTCCCAACCAACCACAAATTCGATAAGTACATAGTACCTATTATTGATATTGTATTGGAGAAAAGGTTATTCAAACCTTATCCATGTTTAGATCTATTTAATTACTTTACAAATAAATATTAAATATTACAGTCAGTTCTTATTTTATTTAATCAATTATCTAAAAATTCCCAAATTAAATTGACTACATTATATTGAGAAATGACTTATTTCCTAGAATATAAAATCTAAAATATAGAATATCTCGAGACAACTTCTTGAAAAGCTTTGGGTTTCAAATCCTTGTGTGTTTCGCTCTATGCATATGACTTTCAAAAGATTTTATTTCTGAAGCATAGGGAATTCCTACGCCCTTGAAGTATGTACTAAGGACGCCATAACCAGAGGTAATGTAGTGTGATAGTCCCAGCATATTGTCTTGTGGTTTCAGGACGGTATCAGTAATATACACCCGAGAAGGATGATGGAGAAAAGGCTCTCTCAATTTCATAAAAAGATTCTATATAATTAGTATGAAGATACTTGTATATAATGAGTATTGCTGTGTAAAAGAAGTAAACTCGTTGGCCAATTCTTTTTGAGATCGCTTTCTAGATGGATGCATTACCATCCGATTCATCATTAGTCAATAACAAATTGTGACAGCGGTAAATTAATTAGTAAAGTTTCAAAAATTAGTGAAGAGATAAAATAAACAAAAATGTGCTATTTTGATTTCGCAAAATAAAGATAAAACTATAAGTTTGATCCATTTATTTATCCGCTATAAATCTGACTTCGAAAAATCAGAAAATGTTAGTCTAAGGAAATGCTCTGGAAAAACTTTCCACAATAACTGTTTCTCCAAATGGAGAAGGCTAACGATACTTGTTGCGAACTGAAAACTTTTGCATGAGTTTCTTCTAAGATGGATATCTGAAATCCTCATCCTTCAATTATTCTGAACGTAGTGTGGTATACAGTATTCGTTCTTGAAAATATCTGAACAGATAAACAATATGTTGAAATATAATTATTATTATTAAAATTATCTATTAGCCCATCATTATTTACCGAACCAATAATTTTACCGAGCAAATAACTTAAAATTAGTATTAACATGTTCCCATCGGTATATTTTTAAATAAAATATTTTCGAAAAATTCTTTGATCAGGATATATTTCACAGTGTTTTTCTAAGTTTCGACAACTTAGCTAACAGTAACTAAGAAGTTAACGATAGCCAACAGTAATTTATATTTATATTATAATAACGATTTCAGATGTATAGAAAAGCTAAGAAGAGCAAAGACAAAATTCTTTAAAAAAAAAAAGTTTAAGGTACAGAAACTGATAAATGAATGTTAGAAACCATTCAAATTGATAGATATATTTTTGTTTGGCGATGTAAATTCAATAACATCTCAACGGCATATAAGACAAAAACTTCGTTTTTTTTTCAAACATATAAATCGTAAAAAAAGTCTTTTTTGATTCCTAGTATTCCTTATATATTTTTTCGCAAGGTTTCAAATTTGGTTTGCGCAGAGTGAAAGAGAAGATGACTGGTCTTCGGGAGGGAGATTGGCTTGACCGCGACCTGTAGGGCTCAGCCCTGACTTGAAAAGGCAACCCTAACTAGAACGCCTTTATTATTATTTTTATAAGGTAATGGGTGGAAAACCTCTTTTTGAAAATATGTCACAAGATATTTATATTTTAACTTTTGAACTAAAAAAATGATTCTCAGAGTTTGATCATTTAAAACTATGACACATTGCTTGGCAAAAAATAAAATAAAAATGATATATGAATAAATATGTGTGTTTGTGTGTGTGTGTGTGTGTGTGTGTGTGTGTGTGTGTGTGTGTGTGTGTGTGTGTGTGTGTGTGTGTGTGTTTGTGTGTTAAGCTTCCAAGGATAATGATCTAGATACATGTTTTTTGTTTTGTTTTGTTAAATATCATCTTAAAAGATATCAGCCTCAATATAATAACTTAATAAAGTATGGAACAGTAGCATAATTCTTTTTTATAATTAAGACAGTCAATTCCAAACCTGAAATTTCGTACGATATTCATTTTTAATAATCCAATATAAATAAATATAAAGTTTTAAAAATATAATATAACTTTAGGACCTGCAGGACCCTTCTTTGTGAGGTGGCCAGCCAGTTTGTTACAAAGGGCTCGCTTTACAGTTATGTTAAACATCTAAGCCGTGACAAATATTATATGACAAAAGGACGTGGCAGGGACATGTGGGCTAGGGGCAAATATTCTCTGCCCTCCTCACTTCATAAATATATCCTCCTTAAATATCTCATAAAGAGATTGTCCCAGTCATTAACATTTTATCCTTATTCCATTCTGTCCATTTATTCAAAAAATTTCATTTCATTCATTTATGGTTTTCTTTAAATTTACGATGAAACTGAAAAAAAAATCTATTCACCAGCGCCTACTCCAGTGGTATATGCCGCTGGGAATTCAATAAGGAACATCAGTAATAAAAACAAACTATATGTAAATAAATATATATGGGTGTGCTTTAAGCTTACATTAAAATAAAAGTTAAATGGATAAAAAGGAACAAACTTATGATAACCAGGATCATAAGCCATCGCGTTGCTCTTCTCAATTTCTGCCGACTTCGCAAACCGAGGTAACAAACTAGATTAAATTATAAAAAAAAAAATTTTAAATCGAGCAAACGGGCGAGTGTTCAGCATTAGATAAGAGCGGCCTAAGTAAGTTGATGTTCGGAACTACATTTTTTGTCCACAACCCTGAACGAGGATAATAACAATCCTCAAAGAAGTAAGTGGTAATTCATTGTATCAATAATGTCACCAAATAAATATAAATACAGCAATAATAATATCGAATCCAGACATATTAATCTATTATATATTATATTCTTCAACGATTATTAATAATCACAAATCAAATCTAATTTAATCACTTTATTGGGTTATACGAAATAAATGCCGATTAAGTATGAAAATCACACAGGATTACTTATTTCAATATAAACGCAAAAATCACCTGCAGTTCACAATGAAGAGGTATAATCTGCAACTATGAAATATAAGAAAAAAAACTCTACATAAGCAGAATATTCTGTTTTTACCATCATTAGCGATTATAAAATTTGCAGTATACAAGAAGTGTTTAATATTGATAAAACATCATAACAAAATTGAAACGGAAAACAAATTAATTAATGAGAATAAAAAAGAGACAAAACCATTATTTGGCTATTAACAATAAATTAATAATCAACTATAAATAGGATTAACCAAATAGAGGTAGTATATATATATCACTACAATACAGTCTTCTTGTTTAAATGAATAAACTGTTACATGAAACTAACACGGGTAAAATTTTAAACTTTTCTGATGAATCGATTTGATTTCTCAAGCCAGATATTGACAGCTGGAAATTATAATGATTACTGTCTTGTGGATATTAGCCATCCAAGGATACTGCGACTTCCTTTTTTTCGAATTGATTGCTTCTACACCTACCCCAGCTTCATAATAAAGTACTAGTAAGCCAATGATTTATTACGCCTATGACTTACACTATGAAATGTTGAAATACAATAACATTTAAAGTATATTTATTAGAAAACAATAAATAAAAAAGTAATTGTATACAATTATTATTATTTAATGACGATAAGTAACCTGTAACCTCTATAAAAAAAAACATTTTCACAAGTAATTTTACCACTTTTACTTGTACTGCTATGCTTTATTATGAAATGGGGTTCTGGAGTTATTTCTGTACTCCTAGAGCACTTATTATTATTATTCATAACTCCTAGAGCACGATTATGGAAGTATCGGAGATGTCTGATATATATATATATGTATTTGTATGTTTTTCTCCCCGCTACATTTGAGCACCTCCAGCGACCTTAGGGTCAAATGAGCTGAAATTAATAAATCGGTATGTAGGGAAGTGAAATTAAATTACCTATATAACAAAATAGGTTTAGTCGAAATCGGACCAGTATTAGCAAAGATATGGCCTTTTCAACACCAGCGGCTCCCGTTGTGTCAAATGAGCTAAAATTCGGTATGTAGGATTTTCTGTATCAGAAAGGTCAGCGGAGAGGCAGAACAATATAATAAAGGTATGGGTAAATTTCAGTATGTTAGGGAACTGTCTTTTGTGGGCCTTAACTTTTTTCTCACTCCCCTGCTTTTTTTTAAATTTTATATTTTAGTGAAAATACGACTTTAGTGATGGAATTCTTCTGCTCACAGTTTTTATTTTGTTGTACTTTCTGTTTCAACCTTATAAAAACAGACACCAATGTACTCCAGTATTCTAATTTGCTCTATTCTGAACAACTATTATTCAACGTGCTTAATTAATAGCTATAAAGGAATGTAGTCTTATAAAAATCTATAAGTTTTGTGTATATTTAATTCAATCCCATGATTTATTTTGCCATACTTTTCATGATATTGAAGTTGGCCCTTTCAGCAGATTAAAGAACACTTCAATAAGTTACACCAATCTTCGTTTTTTTTTTTTATACAGGAAGAACCCATTCTAGTCGCTCCTCTTTATTAAATCGATTTAATCCACTTTCTAAGATATCTAAATGTATAATTTTTTTTATTTTATTATATATTCGAATTTTGTAAATTTATAAATTTTATATAAATTTATAAATCAAACTTATTTTGAAATATAATTGTTGAAATTAAGATTTCGATGTTTTTTGTAAGGCAGACATTATCTAAGCGTGTATAAAAGTGAATAATAACTCTGTAGTTCCGGACTTCTTTCAACCTTTTAACCGGATTTTTTTAAACTTGATCACATCACTATTGTACATCGCCAAAAAATAATGATACAAGAAATAAGTAAATATTAATAAAAAAGTTAGCAAACACCTTTCAGAGTTCACAAAATTTATTAACAGTAAGGAAAAATACCGCTTTACCACCAATCAGACTTCGTTTGAGGAGCAATTAGGAATAACTTTCCTCATGTATCAGTAATCGTTTCTATAATGGCAGCATTAGGGCTCTATTGAGATTAAATCTTCGACTTTCTGTTTTCGGTGTGAAAGTCTATAAGTACCTTAGCCCATCGTTCAAGCTCTAGTTATTTCAGTCCTACATTGAATTAATTGTTAATGAATCACTAGAGAACATGAAGTTAGCTAATTCAAACAAAACATTATAAAGTAACGTAAGTCGATAGATAAGGTCAGGAATAATGTGATATTGTCGAATGAAAGGAAAGACAATTATAAAAAGAGCAGCTTGGATTAATAGATAAATCATAAAGGCACAGAATCAAATCTTTTTCCATTAATTGGGTGTGAGCAATAAAGTCTCTAAAATAACAGTAAATAGTTAACCAGTCAACGTTTCGCCAATCCAGACATCATCAGGACAGATAAAAAAAAGACCACATAAACATAGACCAGAGAAAGCCTATCTCGCATCAATGGTCTAAAAAAATACTAAAGTCAAAAACAATTGAAAAGCGAAACCGGGATTATTAGTTATTTATTG
Source organism: Rhaphigaster nebulosa (assembly GCA_948150685.1). Taxonomy (NCBI): domain Eukaryota; kingdom Metazoa; phylum Arthropoda; class Insecta; order Hemiptera; family Pentatomidae; genus Rhaphigaster; species Rhaphigaster nebulosa. Next base: position 98,522,658 of record OX411310.1, read on the forward strand.
ATAATCGGGAGACGTAAGGGTTTGTTTTGAAATCGTTCGATAATATCTAAATAAAGTTGTTTATGCTAATCAAGTGTAAATTCCAGTCAACGTTTTACATTTTCAATCAACTTAAATTCATAGAGCTGGATTTATTTACAAAGCTTCGTTTTGCCCTGGTTTGAAAAAAAGGTGCGGAAAGATTAAGGAAGTTTTCTAACCGTCCCCTGATTAAAGTATTTCGGATTTTTTTTTTTTTTTTTATTCATTAGTAAATTTATTTAGATTTTCAGATGTTACGTTTCAATATTGTTAAGTTGGATATATTAGAATTTTCGCATGTTCTTTATTAAGCCCCCTTACATGTTCAATATTATTGAAGGTATATTATTTAACGTGATATATGAATATCATACGTGCCAATATTAGTGTTACAATCTGCCACACAGACAGTCAATATATTGAAGAAATTCGATACAGACTCAATAATATCAATCGTATAAGGAGGGCTTTAAAATTGATAACTGCTTACATGCAGATTCCCTGTTTTTTAGTGTTGGCAAGATGCAATTTTTAAAAATTAATTTAAGAAAACTTTATATATTAAAGGATAAGATTTTTATTATTAATTACTTTTATATTAGGAATAAGATTTTGTCACCCCCGTCCATGTGTTCATTTAAATAAAAATAATAAAAACGTTACAAGTCATCATAAAATTGATTGTTGATAGATTGATCCAAATAGATAATTCTAGCAAACAACAAAAAAGTGTTTTGGAATCATAATGAAAAAAATTATTGAAAGAGACCTTTAATCGGTCGCCATTTTGAGTAGTCTCAGAGAAAAGCTGCGGATGGCGGCATATAAAACCTCCCATCGAACGTCATTTTGAAACTATGGAAGATGATTATGTCGAGTTCCGAGGATCATCTTAAGATGACCTGTGACTTCGGTGTCAGAACTAATAAAAAGATATCAGGATTTCAGAAGAAGATTTAAAAATAGATCAGAGAATGAAAAATTAAAACATTATTTACACAGTTAAATGAAATTTCAACTATATGCAGCACTCCTTCCAGATTGGTTTCAAAAGAGGAATTACTGAATTACTGGAACTAAAAGAACAGTGTCCACTGTTGCATACAGATAGGATTCATCCATCACTGAATGGAGCTACTGCCCCCTCGATAGGAGGGCATCCATGGCATTTAATGCTTTATCAACGCCTCCCTGCTCTAGTTATATTAACGTAATTTGCCACCAGTGGCGATATCGTAAATGACTAATAATTAGAGAATAACTGTTTCATAGAGATATGAGAAACTCTTTATTCCAATTAGCATTACAAACGTGAATCACAAATAATAATTCAAAAATAAATTTACTATTAATTGAAGGTTACTGTGTCTTATGTTATAATATTAATATTTTATTAATTAATTGTAAGGAAGGAGACATCCGGGAGACTTTTTTTTTTTTTTTTGCAAAAGAGCAATAAAAAATCGAGCGTAGGCTTTGCCAGAGCCGACTGTGTATTTAACGTGACTTGTCGATGTTAATAGGTCTATTTAAATTAGAGAGTATGTCATGGTAATTCTTGAGCACTAGGAAGTCCTCCGAATCTCTATATGTTGTATTTGTGATGGATTTGTTTCCTTATGGCCTGGATCAATATTAAAACAAAATAAATCGATTTTATTTTCTTGATAAGATCTGACGATAAAACTTGAACGAAGGTCGTAGCTTGGAAACTACGTGGAAATTATCAAAGTTGACGAAAGGAATTCAGAATTGCAGTGCGACATCCTCCGCTGCGCGTTATGCGATTTAGTCTTCACATAGCGAAACGAATTCATCGATCCTCTGGATATCGAGTGGTGTAATTGAATTTTGGGTGTACAGGATACATTCCAAGCAGCAATGCTGAACTGTATCCCCAGATGATTGAGTTTCTGGATAGCCTGCACCACGGTAGCTAAGACATAGACGTAACTAGGTTTAAAATAAAACTAAAATTAATCATGAAATTTGAAGTGTCGGTGTATTTATTTATGCCATGCAATATGTAAATTAAAATGCCTAAATAACAGATTGCCTAGCACCCAGTCTATCTCCAGTGCTTCTAAATTAAAGGTGAAAAGTAACAGTGAGAGAGTCCATCTCTACGGATTAAAATCGAAATCAGTAAAAAGTTTCGTTCAAAGCTGGAATAAGTTACCACAGGCCTCAATGCCGTAGCTTTTGTTCATAATCTTCTCAGGCCAGCTCAAATGAATTGATATTCATAGAGGGATCTGGAGTTTCAAAAGAGTATTTTTTTTTAGTTTATTTCCAAATAACATGTTAAAAATATTTGCAAATATGCTATTGATTTAATAGTAACATTACGAGATGTTGTGAAGGCCGAACGGGTAGAAGCGATACCCCGTTACGTTCCATGTTCATGGCGAATGTCGGTTAGATTCCTTTGAGGTAGCAACTATAGATGAAGCTTTTTTGGAAAGGGCGTTAACACTGAATCTGTAAAAACAATAATACTCGGTACAGTAAATATTCCTAAATAATTTTTTTTGTCTTTCCAGTTTCAACTCTTCATTCACATCTGTCAGAGATAATAGTGACTACCAGCGAATTAGATCACGGCAGGAAAGTTTTAGCAAGCAAACCATGGAGGACAGTATCTCTTCCCGTTCTTGATTTTAGAACCGTAATTCACGTAAGCAGATCTCTCATCCAGCACCTTTTTAGAAATTATGACAAATATTGTGATTTTAACTCCAGACGCCAAAACTTTTTTTATATCCCTTGGGCAAATGATCCAAAATTAATAATTTTTTCATTATTTCGTTGTGAAGTAGCCATGACGATAAACACTTTATATTATGTATATATGTTATCATTATTATTTTTTTTTAAATAAATAAAGCTTATTTAGTCCTCCTTAAATCAGAACATTTACATGTAACAATAAATTCGAAAATATATTATACAAAAACACAGTACAACATCTGCTCATTATGAAATAAAAACAACTATTTTGACCTAAAATATTAAAAATAAATATTTGACCGAGCGGTAGCGAAGTCCTGCTTCAACTCGACCGTTTGTCACGGTCTGTCTGTCTATGCGATTACGATCAAACGCGTCTTTCGGTTTTCTTCAAATTTGGCTCGAATGTTCCTTGTAGTCAGGAAAAACGACTTATGAATAGGAATTTTTATTTTTTAATTCCGATCCAAGATGGCGATCGTTTTAATGAATCCGTCTCATCACAAAAATCTGTTTGGTTCCTATTCACGAACAAATGCGTAGTTAGATTTTCTTCAGATTTAGCACAAATGCTCCTTGAAGTCACGACAAACAATGCATGGGAAGGTATTTTAAATTGCGACCAAAGATGGCGGTCGTTTTAATGGGCCCGTATCATCAAAAATCTGTTTGTTTCGCAACTACCAAATACGTTGTTCGGTTTTCTTCAAATTTGACGTGAATATTCCTTAAAGGCGATTTTTGTACATTGGCTATTGCAATTGTATTAATGATGTCGATATTACAAGGGAAAAATGCATCTAATAACACAACGCAAGGAAATGAGAGAACACAACTACTACGAAAAGCACAATGGCAGAGGGGTGAGGAAGAGAGAGGAAACGATTGTGCACGTGGTAAAACAGTTTAATCGAAGTAAGTATTATGGAATGGGCAAGGGTGCTTCAAGTGGAGAAGCCAACCACGAAGTAGAGGGAAGGAGTGGAAGATGACTTTGGCTGAACGGTGGTGATTAGCTATGACGGCAATGAATGGAAAGTTCTCGAGGATGTCCTATGCTCCAACCAGGGCTTAGTCAAGTGCGTCAACAAGTTCTCTCTGAATAGGCCTAAATTCCTGCATCGGTAAACTTACAGCAATGGAATATTAGCAGAGCATTTCCACTAAAAGATTTGAAAAGCAAAATTATTTCCTAATTTACCAGACAGCTCAAAACTCCGAATTCACCACAAACAATCATTTGGACATATGACCTACCTACACTATTCCTCCAATACCTTAACTTTTTTATTGAATCTCTTATATAATTATTCACAGCGACATTAATACTCCATATGCTTCAGGCTTCATCCAGGATAGATAAGTATTCTTTCATTATAAAATAAATACATACATTTAATAAATATATAAATTAGTACTGTTTAATATATAAATGAAAAGTACTGTATAATAATCATATGTTTTCAAGAAACACCACCCTTACAATTCCTACTCTCTTTCCCTATCATCTTTTATCGACAACGTTTTGGACTACTTTGTTCATTTTCAAGCCTTTAAATTTTCATCTATAATTACAAATATATTTAAAAAAATAGCACAATTCATGCCAATTTTATACAACATAAGTCTATTTTACATTTTTGTAATAATATTTCAATTTTTTTTTTCTTTTAAGACAACAAAAACTATACTAAATAAAATGAGAAACAATGAGCCAACAAAAATAATAAATATATTCTTACTTATTTGCCTATTATTATTTTGACTTTTATCGTAGTAAATCTATACTGCTTGTCCTTTTTTTTTTTGATGCATTTCTTGAATATATATGATTACAATAAAACTTTTGTTGTTCCCTTGAAAAATAATGAAGACTTATTAAAGAATACTGTATAGAGTTTTATCCTAGAAAAAACTCGGAAGATAATCAAATATAGGAGAATAGGCAAAGTTTTTTTTTTCTAAAGAATATGATCTATTTCAAAGCCGCGGTACATTATACCATTAAATAAATTTTAAAAAAACATACAAATCAAATTCTATTTTTTTAATATTGTGAATTAAAGCCCTTAGTATATGAAAAAACATTTAGTAATATCCTTGATTAAAATGTATACATTTATAACAAAATTTTATTTACCACGAGAAGATTATCCCGTGTTACGAGTAGGAACACACCATCGAATATTAAATGTAAACGAGAGAATAGCTGAAACGCTTTAAGCTTATTCAATTTCCTTCTCTATTCTTGCAGAAATATTTTCATCTTGTATATATATATATATATATATATATATATATATATATATATATATATATATATATATATATATATATATATATATATACAAAGCAAACATTAAGGTAGGAAACATTGTAATGGATAAAAACATAAATCCATGAACAAATTCAACTTAAAAAATAATTAAATAACCATATATTAATTTCTTCTCATAAGACATATATTTTTCACTAATATTTTGATATTATTATAAGGTCATAAGGTGCAATCGAAATGCATTTCATCATCTAAACCAAAATGTTCGGTATATTTTCAAGCATTTAAATAGAGCTGTTCTAAATCTATACTAATATATAAAACTGAAGAGTTTGTGCATATGAAAGCACTAATTTCAGGAAGTACCAGTTCGAATTGAAAAATTCTTTTGCGTTAGATAGATGGTTTATTGAGGAAGGCTATAGGATTTGTAACAAAACGTGACGACCCATATGAACGGATCGGTAACCATAAATAAATTGCTAAGAGGAAAAGTGTGAAAGGTGTGACAAAGGTAATAGCCTGTTTTTCAGTGAGCAGTTACCTAAAATGTTTCATCCATCGTCGTAGGATTTGATCATTTTGAACAAGTAGTGTTCCATTCTCATCCTTGCAGGAGGTGGCTTTTGGATTGAACGTTGTTCTTCCCTTATTAATTCTTTGGAAGAAAAGTCTGGATTCATTTGCAATTTTTAAGCATTTATATTCCAATATGAATGTTTATTACATACCTACGTATTATTATTATTAAGTAAAAATAATATCACATTACCGAAGTAGTAATATCACTGTATATAAATCAGTTATAAATTATAAAAACAGTTTTATAAAAAAAACACTATAACATTTTGAACATAAATTTTGTTTTGAACATAAATTTATATGATTTTTCGTAAGGCATTATCAACTTCATATTGAACATATCTCTCTCTATCTTCATCTCTATTTCAGACCTGCTGAAAGAATGATATCAAGACTAAAATTAATGTAGGCAATTTAAAAATTAAACCATTCATTTATTAATGGACGTATAGCTTATACTTAAATAACACAACTCTTCATTCGTTCATTTAAGATGACTAATAAATTAAATATGATAATTTATTCTTACTATGCTGAATCCAAATTTAATTGTGAAATCATTTTGTACCTAGAACATATAACACCCTTTACATGAAATATGTATATTTTTTATTAGAAATAAATTGCGGAAACATAAAAAAAAAAAACTAATGCAATTTTAATGGAAATGATAGAAAAGGTAGTGGGCCAGGGCCAAACGGATTGGCCGGTTTGCGCTTTGAATCCCGATTTTTAGGCCGAATTTGGAAGTTTATTGAAAATAACAAGTGGAATAGAAACTACATGGACATAATAACAAATTTTTAGTGATTATTTTAAATTATCCTCCGTCGCTGTCTCAGACACCATTTTGAATATGTGAACATTGAAGAATCCGATGCTTGGATTCTTGGGGACTTTTATAAGATGCATGTTTTAATTACATCTAAAACATTTATGAAATTCAGTTTGCCCTTAATTTTTTCCAGATTTTCGGCAATTATGGAGATATTTGACAGGGTTATAATATTAATAGTAATAGAACTCAACTACAAGACACTATACATTGTTATTCGCTGCCTTTTAATTGCCCATTTAGAGTTTGAAAGATAAACTAATAAACTAAATTCTTTACAATAAATATAAATTACTTATTTATTTATCGGCTCGACTTGGTCCTCTCAACCGTCTTTCCCCAGTCATTGCGGTCAATAGCAAATCTGCTGGACACTCCGACCGTCCTCAAGTCCTCAGTCACCGAGCCTTTCTATCTTCCCTTCGGTCTTCCGCGCGGTCTGACTCCATCCGGGGTTCCATAATATAACTGCCAGGCTGCTCTACAATCATCCATCCGGATCACATGTCCCACGCTGTCTCCCACAGGTCCCAGCCATTTGAAGCGCTGAATTCGCACGAAATGAGAAGCTCGGAGATCGTCGTATAAGTCGTGGATCCCTTTGTTCCTTCTCAAGCGGTATGAACCTGATAGGCCCCATAATGCGTCTCAACACTTTTCTCCCAAACCTGTTAATCTTTTCAGCCAGAATCTTGGGTAGGGTCCAGGTTGCACAGACATAGGTCAACACGGGTCTTATGGTTGTTTTGTACAGAGTGATTTTGGTACCCCGACTTAGCAGTTTACTTCGGAGAAAACTTCTTAGTGCAAAATATGCTTTGCATAATACGATTTTGAATTTCCTCCTCTTCATTTACTATGGAGCCAAGATATTTAAAACTGGACACGTACTGGAACGTATACTTTCCCACTATATAATGGCGGGTTTATAGGTGTTTTCTCCCTGAGCACCATAATTTTCGTTTTCCCTTCATATATAGATAGGCCCATTCTTTCTGCTTCCCTTTCTAAACTTATCTTATTGAATTCCTTTGTTTTTTTTCATTATTTATCTTAGGGAGAAAATCTGGTCGATAGTTGGCCTATTCCTTCTGAAGCCTCCCTGGAAAAAACTTCTAAATAGAGATACCAGACAGAACAGAAAAGTGGACCACGATGCCAGATCTAATGCAAAAAATGTTCTGAGGGAAAAGAAAAGATATGCACTACAGACAAACTTGCGTAAGATGGAAGAGTTCAGCAAAAACAATGAGGCCAGAAAGTTTTTCGGTGAAGTAAAAAGGATAAAATCAGGCTTTATAAATAACTGTCCAATGATAAGGCGTTCTGATGGAGAGATGGTCTTCCTGGAACAGGAGGTACAAGATAGGTGATAGGAGCATTTTAAAGAATTGCTAAACCCAAGAGAAGATTAGGAGTCTCCTGATGTGGAATTTAGAGAGGAGGAGAATGACCATGAATTGAGCCTACCAGATTCGGAAGAGGTTAGCCTGATTATAAATGATGAAGTCCTCAGGTGTCCAGGTATCCATACCGGCGGAATTTCTGAAGATTGGCGGGTCAACACTGGCTCAGGAGTTGGCTCATTTAATCGTTAATATCATTAATATTATTTCGGGAGGGCGAAAAAATACCGAACAGCTGGAAGGAATCAGTTATCATACCCTTATTCAAGAAGAAAGGTGCCTCCAAAAAATGCAATGATTACCGGGGAATCAGCCTGCTGAATACTGCTTATAAAGTGTTTTCTATTATTTTATATAACCGAATAGTGAAATTTGTAGAACCTCAGTTGGGTGATTTCCAGGGAGGCTTCAGAAGGAATATAAATTACTTATAATTTTTTTTAATATGCATTGCAATTAAAACTCGACTCTCGATAAAAAAACGAAAAGGCACTGTTTGAATATAGATACCGTCCTCAAAAATGTCCAAATCAAGCACAAATACTCCAAACTTATTGCGATAAAACAGTGCTTAACTCTTCAATTAAGGCAATAGAGAGATCGGAAAAACACAACTCGTAAGAAAAAGCTCAAAGTCTTCGGCCCTTGAAAGTGAGCAAAATTGGAATTCCTAAGACACGGAGTTACACATTCTTGTTTAACTATGTCTTTGTGACAAAGTTGTACTTTCACAATGACATGCAAACTATTACAGATCAAACCTTCATACCATTTGAAATTAAATAATTTACACTTTTTCTAGAGATCATGTAATAACTTTTCATCCAATAGTTCATAAATTGAAAAAAGTAGAGCGCATGATTAAAGGTGGAGAAGGCCGATTTCGGCGACAAAAGATCTTCAAAGTCAGTAATGCCAACTTGGGGTTTACATATACTTAATATATAAGTAAATAGATTAATTACCAATCGCAATTTAACTTTTCAATAAGCTTACTTCATTAATAATAAATTAAAAAATAATTTACTTAATTTTTTTAATTTAATTACTGATTTAAATTATATTAACAGTTCAGTAAATACTTTGTATTAATGAAAACTACAAAGTTTTGTAATAATTACATGATATGATATTTTAAGTGTGCACATTTCAGAGGTATTCGAAATCCTTATTTATTATTTTTTAATTTAACAGAAATAAAAAATTGAGTTAACTGGTCAACTTAGACTAAACAACGCAGAGCGTGAACTGAATCCTGTAAATATAATTACTAAAATGGGTAAACCAAAACATATTGAGGAGAATGGTGAGATGGTTTAACTTAATAGATTCGATTTTGGCTTGGTTAAATGGAGGTGTAGATTTTTGGATATCAGCATCGCATTTCTGTTTTTTTTTGTTGTTTTTATTTGCCTTTTTTTATTATTACCGAGAAATAAATTTAGACGGCATACAGAAGCCGTAGTACCGTAGTACATATACATATATATATATATATATATATATATATATATGTAATTCCGTCTTAGGAGTTAAAAAAAAAGTGATAAATGTGAAAAAAAAGAAGACCGTAATGAAATTAAAGAATAAATTATTATTATTTGTATAGACTTGAGCAATGAAGAAATTAATATAAATAATAATAGTTAGTAATTATTATTAATTAATGTTTTGAGAGATGTTCAATTCATGAAATCCAATTCTGATTCAAGGATTGACAACATTTGTAGGACTTGGGCAAGATTGCTTGAAAGAAAGTGCAAGGCTGTCTGATCCAGAACCAAGATACTGAACCATCTTTCGAGATTCTTGAATCTCCAGCCTTTAATGCTATCTCTAAAAACTACAAAACGTTTATAAAGATATTTAAGTAACATTTATAAAGTTATATATAATAGTAACATTTATAAAGATATTTGTATTGCTCATATATATTGTATTTTTATTGTTCATGTATGTATTAGTCGACACAATGACTCAATCAATGGATTTATTGATTTATTCCTTAAAATGACATTTCAATTAAACTAAAAGATAAAAAAAAATGATAAAATCCCTGAAATTCGTTATACCTAACCGAAACCGAAATAAATATATAACATAGAATAAATAAGCATCTTGCATTATTAACCCAGCTCAGTGGACACTGTTCAAGAATTAAGAACTTCGGAAAAAATACTACGAACCACCGAATCCTACAGGTTTTACCATGGATTGTTTCGCAGCGCTACACTGCATGCCTGATGAAATACATATATGAGATTGTTTATTATAATTGTTTAATTATTATATTACATAATATATGTATTATATCATTTATTAAATATTATTAAAAATTAAATAAAAAATGGAATCAAAGTATATAATTGGGTTCGGAATAGTTATAAAATTTAAGTTTAGTATTGAAGAGTCACCTCTAATGGAACGCAATCAGTGGTATTGGCAGGGAGGATTATGGTACGGTTATTGGAACTGTAATTTATAATCTAATTAATTAACATATACCTTTACCATCTCATAGTGATAAGACCCACAATAGTAAGCAAACCAAAATAAGGGAACCTTGGGTTGATATTATTTGTGCTTATAACTTTTTTCCGTACATAATTAATTTTCAAATTTTGAGGCAATTAAAATAAATTTCTAATGACATATTTTTGTCCTGAAGATGGATTAGCTAAGTTAACTTAAGATGGATAAGCTAACAGATAAAATAACAGAAAATGTACCCGGATTTATGAATTAGTAAATCAAATTAGGTGTTTTAAAAGATAACTTAGCAATTAATTCAAATTATAATCAAAAACGATAAACCATTAACAAAAGTATAATAATATGATTATAAATAATTATGTAACTAATATTTTTTGTCCTTTACCTATTTTTTTTATTTTAACGATTTTTTTTTTCAAGAAAATTAAGTAACGCATTATTTCTATTTTTATATTTTTAAAAAAAATACGAGTTCGATTTAATCATGGAATCAAAGTAGGTTGTAACAATTAATCACAAGATATTGGAAATGAACTATAGGCAATTAAGTTGCAAGGATTACCCATGTTAGAAGCAGAAGCAATTTTAACTCAGGGTAGAATAATATTTGAGAATAAGAACCCATGAAGAGTCTTGTGTTTAACCTTTTACTTAAGAAAGCAGTAAGGGAAGCAAGGATCCAAATCGGAGGAACAATATTTAATAAATCTGCTATGAGCCTTGCCTATGCCGATGACTTAGACATGGTAGGTAACTCATACGGAGCAGTACTTGAAGCTTTTCAAGCCCTGACCGGCTCTGCCAGGAGGCTCGGACTTGAATTCAATGCCATGAAAACTAAATATTTGATAGCGAAGGAGACCTCAACTCCAAGAGAGATGATTGCTAATATTATCTTTGACCAGTGCAAGTTTGAGAAGGTGTACCTGGGACCAATACTTACACAAGATAATGTACCACATTTGGAGGTTAAGAAAAGGATTCAGGCTGCAAACAGTGCGTACTTCGGGCTATTACGGCACTTCAGAAAAAGAGCCCTATCGTGAAAAACTAAAATAAATCTCTACAAGACTCTGATCCGGCCGGTTCTATTGTACGCATCAGAGTCCTGGACAACCACTAAATCCATAGAGCAAGATCTCGGAATTTTCGAAAGGAAAGTTTTGCGTCGAATATTAGGAGGATAAATAAGCATCTTGTATAATTTTGTTTAAGTAGGAAATTAGTGGCGTAGACGCACCGATCAGGAGTTGTACAATATATATAACGAACCTGACGTAATAACGTTCTTTAAGCTAAACCGCCTGAGATGGGCGGCTCATGTGGCCATAATGGAAGAGAACGAAATACCGAAAAAACTCCTGAGAGAACCAATCTACGGTAAAAGGCGGCGTGGAAGACCGACAGAAAGATGGGAAGATGGCATTACTGCTGATGCCCGAAGTATTCTAGAGTCCGCAATTGTAGCGTCACTCAGATAGATAGATAGAAGAGTACTGAGCATCATTCGGAACATATTCAGAATATTGTATACGCGGGTTAAAACACGTAATTTCATGTATTTATTGTTAATTACTTGGTTGCTGAAAGTCATACTTCAATTATCAATTTAGAAGTTATTTAACTTGCCCGTTTCTTGATCTCTCTCTTTTAAATGCTCAGAGCATGTGTTATCGCAAGTAACAAAAAATATGAAAACGTTTAATTCAACTATAATTAATAAATTGCTTTTTGTTTTTCGCTTCCTGAAGTTTATAATAGGATGTCGAGTTTATTTATTTAATACAATTCTAGTAACCATTGGTGATGCTCAAAATACCTTAAAAACAATAAGTGCTAATATCTACGGTCCCATGCTAAACTTACGAATGTGAAAATCACTACGAACTTTTCAGGAGAGCAAAATAACTGTTGCATTCTTCTGTGTATAAGGGGCACCTTCGATAAAAAAAATTTCTGTCGGTAACAGTTTTTTTGCTCTCCTGAGTAAGTAGTGATTTGCATTTTCGTTTTATTTTATTTTTATTTTTTTCATAATTTTTTTTTAATTCTTAAACAGTATTGCAATCACTTTTTATAATCGATTCAGGTTATACCCTTATACGATACATTTTTTGTTTACAATTTATTTTATAAAAAAATATATTTTATCTTTTTTTTTTTACAGCTAAAAATAAACATCAGGGAAAGAAAAATTCTATTTCAAAATTCATACCCGTAAGTTTCATATGGGGCCGACGATATACAGAACATAATTTTAACAGAGAAATTAAGATATTAATACATTACTGCTATTGTCACTTATAAAATATATAAGAATTTCAATTGGTGCAGTGCTGAATATTACATTAAAGAATAATATTACAATGAGGCAGTTTTAAATATATAAAAGAACAGTACGAACTCTTTTATCTAGAAAAGTTCTTTTGAATCTGAGTAATCCTCAACCAAGTTACAAAAATTCAGTAGCGCCCGATTGATTTCAGTTCTTTCGTACAAACACTACTCAAATTTTTATTAAAATAAATATCTAAAGAATTTAATTAATTTGATATAAATGTTATGCAGCGAAACTTCAAATATGATGGATGAAGCATATGTATCACCAATCGTCTAGTTGCAAGCAACATTATATGGATTTTCATCGTACATTCAAATATCAGGACATATATTTACAATTAGTACAGGATTTTTCTACAGGTGGTTTGGAAGTAACAAGGATGAAGTTCGGAGACATTTTAATAAACCCAATTTTTAATTTCAGACATTCAGTCATCCATTTTTTTTTAAAAAACATACAATAGTTATTAACAAAAGCAGTGAGGAGTTCATGAGAAGCATTGCTATAATGTTTTTAATTCCAATTGTAATCTTGAATTTTTGATTATTTATTAGTTAGCACCATTAAATTATTTTTATTTGATAATGACAAAATATCATACCACACAGACAGAATGGATTGACAGAATTGTGCATAAAATCATACAACGAGATGTGTATATAGACATACAAGTGCATCAGTAAGTCTGCATTAGACTTAAAAAACATACTAAATACTATCAATGGTGAATTTTTTTATGTTAAAAACCGAATTCTTACAAGAACTAATATATATTTCAGGGAAAAATAAAATTCGGTAATTTAAAATACTGAAAAGGTATATTTCGTTTTATAATTTTTTCTTCTGTGCCGATTTAAGGGATATTTCGACGAATTTTCGAAATGTCTTCATTTACTTATCAAGTGTTATTCATGATAAATTACATAGTTTATGAACATTGGTATAGACTTCTTTCAATTATGATTCATATATTACGGTTTATCCTAGGTGGATGAACATATAAATTAATACACGGCCTTCTTGCAGGGTCACAGTAAAAGGAAAAACAATAAATAAATTTGCACTTTCAAATAAAAATAAAGAAAACAAACTTTGAATTGAAAATATTCAAATACCAAAGCATGTGAGTAGTAAGAGACCAGAGATGCAAATATAGAAATAGGGCTAAAACTGAACTGCAATTATTCGAATATACATCCAGGATTGATAGAATACCTATTACAAATGACTATTTCTTCTAAGAATAAGAACCAAAAAAACTTTGGAATTAGAGGAAAAACGAAAAATAAAACAGAAACCCTTTAAATTACTTTTATATACCTATAATAATACTGTTTCACATTTTTATTTACTTATTTATTGTTTCTAATAAATGTTTATGCAAAACACTACTTTGTCTCTCTGTATATGTTCTTTATTTTTTTAGTTTGGGTACATTTCATGAGATAATAAGACTATCTCATTGAATATAAAGAGAAACAAATCAGCGTTTTGAACAAAATATTCAATAACTTAAAAATTGTGGCTTATATGTATGTACAATGCCTTTGCAGTATTTCTTTAAAAGTTTTATTTTCAACCAGTAGACCTACCATATTATAAAATATTTAAAAACATCAGTGGATGAAGGTGCTATGTAGCAAACTTTCAGATATTATTTTTTCTTATGAATGGACGTATTATGTGCTTATCCGCACCTTGTAACATTTACAACCCAAAATGCTTGGTTAATCACATGATTCGCATATTGATCAATCATTTATAATTTAAAAAATACCATCATAATAAATTTCAAACAATTTTATTGATAAAATGTGTTATCTAATTAACATAATTTTTTGGGATTTAGAGTGTTTTCTTTTTATAATCAATGAGTGATTAATTATTATAAATACTTTAATATCCCTATTTAAAATTAGTACACCTAATAAGAGGTGTAAATTACAAATTTAAAAATGTTTTAGACTTAAGAGATAATGTTTAACATTTTTTTTAAAGAAAAATCGACCAACTTAATTGTAGTTAACCAAATTTATTTATTTAGAATTTAAAATCAGACGATAAAAGCAATATAGAGTATTTCAAAAATATTCGTTCATGAAAACTGCATTCATAATTGTAAAAATAATGAAATTATACTACATATAATAAATAAAATCTCTACAACTGTTTGTGAATCTTTGAGTGAATAAATGATGTCAACTATTAATTGCATACATATCTTGTTTATATGGATGTTATGAATATTAATTATGATTTAATGCACATTCAAGTACTTTAAGATTAATTATTGCTGTAAACTATTCACATTTTATTGCTTATTGGTATTTTCTGTAAAATTGTGACAGATTTCGTAGAGCTCTGACACATGGTGCAAAAACCAATATGAAAAATCTTCATAATTTAGAAATATTTTCCTTTCAAATCATCTTTTTGTATATTTTTGTTACGAATATTATAAATGCATGAATGTTTTAAATTAATATTTAGCTCATACATATTTTAAATATTTTATAGTATATTCTCTATCGATCTATAATTATTTATATAATATTGTATATTTATATTTTTTATGAAATTTTATGTCCACGCTGAGCTCTGACAGACAATGCAAAGCACTACACTAAACATATTTAAACTTTTAATTAGAATGCATATATTTTTAATTTTTCTAATGGATATTATTAATACCTTAATGATTTCAATTAATCAATATCTCATAATCATTTTAAGTTTTAATATATAACTATTTATATTCTGTTTTATATTTGAAATTTTTATGAAATCATGAATTTTCAACGCTGTTTTAATCTACTTTACAATCCACTACTGAAAATTTTTATAATTTAAAACTACTTTTTAATTAAAAAGTGATATGTTTTTCATTTTTTTGGTGAATATCATTTATGTGTATATTATTTAAATTAATTTTTACCTTAAAAACATCGTATCTTATTAGATATTAATATTGTTTATCCATAACAATCTATATTCTATTGTTTATTTGTATTTTTTTGTAAAATTATAATTAGTTCACAATTAGCTCTAAAAGGCGGTCCAAACCACTATTAAAAATATTTATAATTTACACACATTATCCTTTGAATTTATATATTTTAAATTATTATAACAAATATTGTTATTGCATTAATGTTTTAAATTAATTTTTATTTTACAAAACATTTCAAATATTTTTAGTAAATATATTATTATTGTGAATCTATAACTATTTGTAATTTTATAGTATTTATTATCAATGAGCGATACTAAGTCAATAATCTGAAACACTATTATTCATACCACTTACTAGGGCAATGTCATTTAAGGGTTTTATTTATTTATTTTTTGTTCTGAATACTATGTCAGACAATACAAATTTGTTTAAAAATCTTAATAATTTTTTGCTAGATATTATGTTAAATAAATAACATAAATATATTTGTTATAAATATTAATAAAATTCAAAAGGAAATTTTAAGACGGATTTAAGTTAACTTTAATTATAGGATTCTGTATTTAATAGATTTGTAAAGCTGTAAGTAGCCTATGTCTTCTCTTGAACTTTTCTTCGTAGGGAAAGTTAAAATTGTTGCGATTTTGATTTCAGAAAGAAAAAAAAATAAGAAGTATTTAAGATATGACAATATTTTAATTTTCTTTCGAAGTCGCATAGATGCTGAACTCCGATTTGGAGGGAGAAAAAAATAAATGAAAAAAATCCTGAAATATTTTGCATAATCGAAATTGGGGGGGGGAGCTTAGTTAGGGCCTACTTACTCTTATTAAGCTGTGCTGAATGAGCGTAAGAGGTGCAGGATAGAGCGGACGTGTTAGGCCGAAGTGGTGGAGTGGATGAGGAGCCGGCGAACCAGCCCTTATATAGCCGACCCTGCGCATGTCTACCCCTCAGCCACGGAAGGACTTCTTGCGTCAGTAGCCCATGTACCACCCCCAAACTACTATAACCCTCTTAAACATCCTCAATTTGTCAAGCCTCTTCCTTTCTCCAATCCTTAATCCACACCAAAGGGATGCGATGATTAGTAGTCGTCAACGTTCACGCGAGGGAGATGAAAATGGGGCACTAATATCCTGGAGCCGGTAGTTCAAGAAATATAAACGAGAATGTCCTGAAAACGCAGTCATATAGGACTCTTCAATGAATAAGAATGTTTGCCTTTTGGTTTTGCGAAAAACACATAGCGCAAATGGCTTATACTGTGAGAGGAGAAGCTCAGAGTGGTAAAGCGCTGGACACAACTCCTGGGGCTGTTCGAACCAGCTGTGGCAGAAAGTTTGTTTTTCTGGTCCTTTAATTGGTTAAAAAAACATTTGGCGATTAAAGATGATCCTGGCCATATCACTTTCATTTTAAGAAACAGTATTTCCTTCGAACAAGTACTGAATCCAAGACTTATAAGTCGAAAAATATTCTTGTCTTGGATTCTCGACATGTCTCGATAAAACGCGCCCTTTTGACTCTAAAATCAAAAAAAAAATTCTTAGAAAATGTTTTTTAAATAAAAAAAAATTCTTTCTCAATGGTCAACTTTTTTTTCTGTTCTGGCCAGCAAGCAGTAAGAGGCAATACTGAATTAAGCATCGTTTATTTTTTTAAATCCTCTAATCTGACTTTTAATAAACAAAGGGAACCACCAAGTTTGGCACGATAGATTTCACCGGGATTGTATTCGTCTTTAGGTTGAAAATTATTTAAACGGTAAAGTAACAGTCACTTATAAGAAACTGTTGAGTCCGCGCTTACTTTTCCTCTTTCTTGAAATTGTTTTACTGTTTTTTTAACGTATAAGCCGCCTTTCGTCCGTCTTGAAATTTTCAGTTGAATCCCAAGTTTCCTTGCCGACAGTTAGCCTTTAATTTTCAATAAGATCCAGATACATAGACAATGGTGAACCATCTCTAGATTCTTGATTCTAGAACTTCCTCGGCTTCAACTTCTTTCCTTCTCCTCCAAAGACGACCCCATCGTTAAGAGGAAGGAGTCTTAATTGTTTTCAAGCAATAGCGTCTCCTTTCACTTGAAGAAACGGACACATATGCTATCCAATTTATGCTTGAATTTGGGAATGACTGTGTAGCCTTCTTTGAAGAGGAATTGCGAAGGAAGTTCTAACAGATGACCTTTTCTTTGCACTTTTCCTGATGATTTAAGAGGATTGTAGAAGCTTTTTGAGTTGATTAACGTCAACAAACAAGGTTTCCACCTAAAATTTTATAGTACACGACAATGCATGTTGGAAGTTTTTTGGACTCTTGATCATTTCCCAAACTTAAATTATTAGTCTGGACATTAAGAAAACTTTTTCACTTTTTTTTTTTTTAATGACAATTAAACCAAATAAATAAACTGTTAACTTCCTGGAATAAATAATATAGAAAGAGTGCCCATTAGTAAAATGCATAATACAAAATATATATTAATGAATAATATCTAATATAATTTATTAAATAATAGTACTACCAACTAATAATAACTCATTGGTACCAGTGAACAATTCCAATTGATATAAATGAGACAATATTGGTAATAATAATATCTTAGGAGAAATAGCTACATTTAAGAATTTTTCATCATTCAAGGGAAACACTGCATGGACGATGGACTAGATAGACTCCTCTGAGACAAAACAGGAATGATAATAGTTTTAAAATAGGATTCTTGTATAAATATTATTCTTGTTCAATATAATTTATTTTAGGTATTTTTGTAATTTGAATTATTTTGAACAATCATTCTCTTGACCCTATTATAAATATAACGTTATTTCTTAAAGCAATACTAGACTAATACTATTTCGTAAAACGTTACTGTTTCTACTACTTACTTATACGGTTATCGAAGTAATAGAGTTTGGAAATGAGGTGGAATGATGATTTTAAGATGTACATCACATATTTGTTGGAGGCATTAGTGGACGGGCGTGTTGAGGGAATCGTCGGCAATCTCTATTCAGAAGAGACGCCGCACAGTGTATCGAGTATAAGGGGAGAGAAAGGACAAACCCATACCTCACCTTCCAGTAAGTATGTTTTATCTAACAAGATAAAAAAATTGTTGAATTTTCTCATGAAATTCATAATTCCTATAACATTTAGTTACACAAATAAGTTAAGTAAATTTGTTTTTGTTTTTTATATGAAAACAACCATGGTGAAAAATTACGAAGATAAAAGAAATTTAATTAAATTAATTGGTAATATTGAACATCATATTTTTTAATAGTAATATTATTGAATTTAAGAACAAGAATAAAAACAAAATACATTATAATCAAATTCATAATAAAAATATGTCCATATTACAAAACGATATAAAATACTTATGTAAAACAAATACAGAAAGCTTATATTACAAAATATTAACTAATACAATAAAGGGTCATTGTCAAATCACCCGGTCATGACACGCACCTCCTCAGATTTTGATCAAACTTCGAGCAATTGATTCTATTACTGTACTTATCTCACATGTAAAATTAAATTGCCCTATCATTTATAGTTTTGGTTAATTTTTTTTTTTTTTTTGTTTATTTTAATTTGGATGTATCCGAAGCCTCGAAAATCTCTCCCTTAACGAGCACTCATAAATTTAAAGATATTTTTCTTGAAAGCTGTTCAAGATATCACCAAGCAACTCTGCAGAAAGTTTGTGTACTATACCTAAAAGAAGCTGAAAATGTGTTTATTAACCTACCTCAATGACCTAAAAAACTAAAAATATTTAAATATATTTTTTTTAGAAATGTAGGAAACAGATTTTCCTGAAAATCAGGAAACAGCTTCAGACCTGATAGAATGCTCGATTTTTTTTTTTTTTTTTTAATAATCTTAAATTTATGGACTATTAAATAATTAAAAAAAAATAGGTAGCTTTTGGTTTACTATTTTCAATAATGAACATTTGTAATTGACCATAAAAATAATTTTTTTTACTCCCTTAAAGTTTGAGTTTTTTCGTTTCAAGATACGTAGAATCCAGAAAGCATAAAAAATCATTTTAATCGGATCAGTAATAGCTGAGAAATGGCGTAATGAACTTTGTAGACTTATTCACCGGCTCTACAGGTCAGCGTGGCCCTTGGCCTAGTATCATTTGCGGGTTCCTAGCTTCCTTTGCACCTCCCTCCATTTAATCCTTCCTTGGATTATTTCTCCTCTTCCTCCAGCTTCTTGATCTTCCCCTTTTCTTTCCTCTCGCCTCCAATATTTTCCTCTTTACTATTTCATCCTCCGATTAAATGCCCAGCCTTTCTTAGTCTACTAGCTTTGATATAGTTTCTTTCAAACACCATAAGTTTACGGCGATCATCTTAGGATAAGCTTAAAATTTCTGCTCCATAGATGCCTACTACTTAATTTCTTAGCTGAACTTTAGAAATGTTTTCTGTTAATACTTATAATGTATTCCCCGCTTGTTCTTATGGAAACCGGTTCATCTTTGTTTAGTTATTTGATAACTCGAAAACATTCAAACTTTCGCAAAACATTCCAAATGCTGATTACTGTGCACAATAGAAAGAATTCTCACCTTTAACCGTGCACTCACAAATTTAAAAATATTTTTCTTGATAACTTCCCAAGATATCACCAAGAAGTTTTACAGAAAGTGTACTAAAAAGAAGCGAAAAATTCCCTTTTCAACCTATCTCAATACCCTAAAAAATTAATAATATTTAAATACATTTTTTTTAGAAAATTAGGATTTGTTTTACAAAAATCACACCTACAGTCTTAGACCTGATAGAATCCTCATATTTGCATTAAAATATTCCGAAGTTTCGTTGCTGTGCACAACAAAAGAATAACTTTTAGAATTTAAAAGATGACAAATACTTATGTTAAACAATATATATATATTGTTCAAAATACAGATATTGTGAGTATTTTGTCTTTTTAATACATTTTCATGCTGATTGAAATATTTGTTTCCACTTCTTCCAACAGCTTTCAGTTTTTATGACACAGTCTTTTTTGAAATAATGCATTCTTTCGGTACCACTTCATCGTCAGTATAGTTGACGCATCTCGATCGTGTTCCAAAGGCAAAAAAAAGACACAGCTCGTCCTGAAGAGTGGAGATATACAATTTTCACATCTTTTTTTTTGCTGATGGTCTAAATTGTCTGGTCCAAACTTCCACGTAACCATCATAATTTGCAGCCACATAGTAATTAAAATATGGTTGAACACTCCATTCTACAGTTCTCTTCCGCCTTCCTTCATCCCCTCTACTATTCCTATATATCTACCCCCATGGTTCTCTCGCATTTATATTTTTGTGTCATACTCTTGTAGGAGACCTGGAATCACAATGTTGGTAGTTACAGCATAACGATGTATAGCATATAACATAGTTTTATTCAGTTGATAGCACGAATGGTGTCTTTGTTACAAGTCCTTATAAATAAATGATATTTCACAAATGTCTTCACTTTGAACGATTCTTTAAGTCGAGTAATGACGAACTACAGGCTTCTCCGTGTACCGAGTAATCAAACTTTACACTTACCAGGTAATAAGGTTGTTCAATAGCCGAATAACCGGTGAAATTTGATGGTGAAATAATAATTGAATGGTCATGTTCTTTATTATTATTACGTAAATATTTAACACTACAAAAAAACATTAATTTAAAAAAAAAACGAGTACGGAAATAACTCTTATATCTTATAACCCTATCTCTCTCAAAGGTAAGTACAGACCATTATCAGTTGACATCCGCGTGATGGTATGGAAGGATCAATATAATTAGGGATTAATAAATTAAGATAAAGAAAATAAAGAAAGACTCAAGACTGAGCAATTAAAAATTTGATTCTATCTCCAAACAATAGAAGTGGCAAATAATTTATCAATTCCTAATCACATGAATTATATTTGAAAAACAAAAATCGTGTTTGTTCTTCATATTAATAATCACCCTCCTTTGTACGTCTCTTAAAATCCTCACGCTTAGGTTATTTGGTAAGGGAGAAGAGAAAACGAGATATTCAAAAGCATAATAGTCGGAAAAATATGGTCACCTAACTTCAGAGTCGTTATAAACGATATCCAGTGTACGTTGTCCCGTTTTGGTGATTGGATAATTTGGAGATCTAATAAATTTGAAAATAAGATCATAAGAAATGCGTCACATTACATTGCTAACGATTACACCTACTTAGGAACAGTTATTAGCAAGACGGGAAAGATAGACCAGGAAATTTCAAGCAGAATAAGGAAAGCAAATGAGGTCTATTACCAGATTTGTAACACCATTGTAGGTAAACGTAAAGTAAGCAAGCAAGTCAAACTCCATATTTTTAAAGCGATATTTCTTCCTACCCTAATGTATGGAAGTGAGAGTTGGGTTGCTAGTGATAAGAATATCAGCTGAAATGAAATACCTCCACAGAGTAGCAAGTAAAACTAGAAGAGACTGTGTAAGGAATAAAAGAATTAGAGAAGAACTACAGATCACTGCATTAATGGATACCTTGCACAAGCGACAACTGAGATGGTTCGGACACGTATGCAGGATGAGTCAGGACCGAGACCCACGGAAGATAATAGAGGCCAGACCTACTGGCTCAAGACCTCGAGGAAGACCCAGGATTGCCTACAATGAATATATCCGCAAGTTGGGAGAAAAGAAGGGGAAGAATCTTGTTCAAATGAGACAACTCACACAAGAGAGGAATGGATGGGTTGAGGCTCCTCCACACTGAAAGGTACAAGGAGGAAGGAAAAGAAGAAGAAGAAGAAGAAATACGTCACATTCGTTGCAAGGTGAGTTCCAATATTTTACAACTTTTGTGGCAAATGCATTATTACAAATAGTGTAATTAAAATTATTAATTTAAAAGAAAAATAGCTTAATTTTTAATTAACTAAAAAAAAGTAACGACCGGTATCACTTTAGAAATTAGAGAGTAACCGGAAAATTTACTTATGAATGCTTAGCCGGTTCCCTTTATTAGCCGTGTACCACTAGTGAAAAACGGTTATCGGGTAAAAGCCGGGTACAGGGTAATGAAATGGTGCTGACTTTAACACTAATAAACAAATAACGTGTTTTGGAGAACGTGGATTATTTGTGGAAGCAATAACCTTATAAAAAAGTTAAGAAGTGAATCTAAATGTTTATACGGGCTATTTAACTTCGAAAACTAAGCAAAAATTGGTGCGTAACCAGGTGACTACTGTTGTTAATAACAACGAACAATATTTGAACGGGATAGATGATTTTTCAGGCTAAGCTAAATTAAATAACCAATCAAACTTGTTGCAGATTATTTTTCCTAAAACTTTATCACACTAATAAGTAATATTTTGCGGGATAGAAAACTTAAATTCTAACGCTTATAAAACCAGAAATTTAGTTATTACTAATATTAATATTGTAGATCGTGAAGATTAGATTAAAGAGACTTTCTACTTTCTTTTGAAGAAAGAGAAATATTTAGTGCAAGAGCTTTTTCCTCCTTTGAATATTAAGCATGAATTCATTGATGATTTAAGTGAAGAATCTTCTTCAACAAATTCAAAGGATATACTGAGAATATGAGTGTCACATCACAGCAATCTTTTCAAAATTTTAATTCAATTAATCCAATTTATATAAAATTAAAACAAATAAAAAAATAATAATCAATAATGCTATTTGAAACTTAGGGATTTTGACACACTTAAAAATTCTTCTTGAGTATGGTATATCTAATAATTATATAAAAGGTAAATAATAGATATATATATATATATATATATATATATATATATATATATATATATATATATATATATATATATATATATATAGGTAACATATACCTAATAGGTACTGTGATTAATTAAAACCAAAAAAGTTGAAACGACTCACGAAAAAAAAACAATCCTGATTTTCATATCTCAAAATTGTAACAGTTGCTCAAGATCTTATTATATTTGTTCAGTAAGGTTATGTTCTGCTTCGTTACTTTAAGTTATGCTTCGCCCTCAATTTATTTTTTTTTAATCTTTTTTTTTGGATGGGATAGATCTAAAAAACATAAAACTTAGGTATAAATAATTCACAATGATAAATTTAAATTCAATGTTTCAATTGAAATAGAAAGTGCTGAAAAATTCGAAACGCTGAATCAGTTCACTATGCAACCGTTGCATTTTTACTCAAAACAACTCCGTTACTTCTGTCATATATGAACGTCTATTTCTGAATGTATCTCAACAGGTAATACTGATACGTAAATTAAAAGTTAAACTTAGCCCCTTCAACATCTTAGAATACACAATGCTATAATCCCCACGTTTTGCTGGGCTTACTTAAAATCAGGACTGAGATTTTTTTTTTTTTTGTATGTTACCCTTCTATTAAGCTATTCGAGTTAATATGACTTTATTCACTATTTCCACAATCTTTATCCACTATCATCGTCACTCTATATTGCGATTTTCTATCTCTATGACCTACATATAAAGATAGATAAATAAATATAGCGTGTTGATTCACACAGTCATTTATTTATTATCATTTATTTTATTTATTTATTAATTTAATCGGGTTTAGTGGTTTACTGAAATAATTACCCATCAATTTTTTTATTTATTTTTTTTATTCTTGTGCTCATTCTCTTTGTAATATCTAAGAAAAATTAGGAGAACTGATAATAGCTACACTAATTTTACCGCAGAAAGGCATTCAATTTGGTTATCAAACATTTCTATAATATTAAACACATATCACAGATTGACATCACTAAGATAATTTTTCAAATTCCCATTGCAGCTGCAAAAGTTAGTCTGTGACAGGCTAACAAGAAATTAGATTAGAAAACTTTGAAATAAAATTCGCCCGTATAATAACCGAAGTCTGCCCTGAGTATGGGATATCGATTTAATTAAATTCTCACAAAATTTCGCAGTCGAGCGAAGAGAGCAGTTTGACTTCCCGCTAAGTAATTTTATAAATATAAAAATTCTGAAGTTAAAGAATAGTTTTGGCTTGAAAGCCGTACTAATCCTTTTAAATTAGTATAAATTTGTATTATAATATAAATATAATATTATTATTTCGAAGTTCGATTTTTTTTCCAATTGACGATTTGTATAAAGGTTCACGGAAAATAATGATTTGATTCTATTATATGAAGACTTTATTCTAAGATACTGGATTGTATCCACATAGTCCAATCTGTATATTTAGTGTTCTATCAAAAAATATAATATAGTTTCAAGTATTTCGATTTCTTAAATCACACTTTAAAATGAGTTCCCATTGCAACTTAATGTGATAGACACTACTCTACTATAGTAGGTTAATCTAAGTCAGAAATGAAGTTGTGGTTTTAGTATTCTTACTTTATTATTTTATTCCTTCTTACAAAGTTTATTCTTTATTTATTCCTACAATGTGAGGTAGATTAATTAATTTAAATATATTCGTTAATTTATAGTATATTTATAGCTGTATTTTTTTTTTACCCTCCCACTCTCCAGCTAGTTAGCCTATAGTTGTGTTATTTCTAACTGTTGAAAAGAGATTGTATTAGTGGTACAACTCAAATATTATTCAAATGTTAAAGAGCAATGTAAAAATTCAAAATTATCTGAAAATGTTGGGAAAATTCATCCAAATAATAATAATATTATGTCAACGGTGGTAACAGAGATTCCTAAATGTTTTTTGAAAATGTTACGATCATTTTTAGCTTGGCATCTATTATTTATATAGATTATTAAGCATATAGTTTATTAGGAAACGAAAACTTTGACCCAATTTTCTCAAAAATAAGGAGTTTTGACTTGTCATGCTATCCAAGTCAGTGAGCGATATATTAAAATAGAAATAACTAAATTGTGAAATAAATCTTCCATTGAATTCAAAACGGTAACCGCCAGCCCTACAGCTATCTCTACAAATTTCATCGAATGCCGCCTACCATGTCAGCGCTCGTCATATTCAGAAGTGATTACTTTAAAAGTCAATAAATGGGCGATGTGACGGCAATGCTACTCGAGTTCATTTGAATAATGAAGATCAATATTCATAAATCTGATGCAAGATTAGTTCAATACTTTATGTACTGCAGATTTCATCAGTCTCAGTATGTTTTATTGAATTGCCTGAAACTTCCTAAAGATATAATTATAACTATTTTGACCCTATTCGGAAAGAAAATAACAGTATTTACCTTGCGATAATAGCGTTCTCTACTTCTACTGAATTCTGAACCATCGTTAAATTTAAACATAATAAGTAAGATAAATGAAATAATGATTTTGAAGATTGGAGGAATTTTCTAATGTTAAAGACGTAAATTGAACAATCGAAGTTATTAGTTTGTATGTACATTATTTTAAAAATCGTTATTTTATAATGCTCAAATTAAACATTGTCGTAAGTTTAATAACAAAATATTTCTGGAAAACAAATAGAATAGGAGACCAATTGCTAATTTCACTTAGCACGTTCAGGATTCATGTGTTTACGCAGTTTCAATGTGAAAAGAAACAGAGACCTCTATTGGCCTAAAAGCATTTTCCACTATCCATGAGGCGGTGTTTGACGATCATATTATTAAATGAGACAATATTTGTATAGCATTGCAATGAATATTTAATGAAGGATTGTAAACTGTCCGAGAGGGAGGGAGGGATGGAGGGAGAGAGAAAGAGAGAGAGAGAGAGAGAGAGAGAGAGAGAGAGAGAGAGAGAGAGAGAGAGAGAGAGAGAGAGAGAGAGAGAGAGAGAGAGAGAGAGAGAGAGAGAGAGAGAGAGAGAGAGAGAGAGAGTATAGTCTCCATTCTTTGAGTCTATTTTTTCGGACTATTAATATGATTAGCGGTTTGGATTAATATGGTTTTCAAATGTAACAATTTTACATTTAACGTTGAATCTAAATAATTTAACACTAAATGTATAATTGTGGTTTCAGTAAAAGGAGTTATGACAACATTCGCCCAAAAATAAAGTAAACTATTCTTTTAATTAGACCTCAGTGAGGAGTTGACTAAACTCGATCATAATTACACTTCGCAGTAAAAACACCTATCCTTTCCGAACTCCAAACTCTTTCTTTATCAAATAGTGTCTTGAAGTATCTTTAAATAGTTGTCTTTCCTTCCTGTCTCTTAGCTCTCAAACCGTTATCATTCCCAATAATCCTCCTTCTTACTTAGCACCTACTAAAACCAATTCTTATATCTGTCTACATTAACGATCTTTCCGATTCCATTAAACATTCACAATATCACTTATATGATGTTGGTCCCCAAATTTGCCAATCCTTTCATCCTACTAAGATGCTTTAGGCTATCCGAAAGCTACAAGAAGATATAGATTGTATCAACACATGAGCAGTACCTCATGATTTGAGGCTGAATGTGGAAAAAAAAGGTCATCCTCATCGGTTCCAAGCATCTTCTCAATTCACTTTCTTATTACTAACCCTTGCTCTATCACTATTGCCTACCTATCCACTGCCAGAAACCTTGGAATAATTTTTTATCAACACCTGTCATGGAATAACCATATTTTCCAAATCACCCGAAAGTCCATTCCTATCCTTAGACAGTTCCTAAGATTTCGTGATTCTATACTCCCTAAAACCCGTCTTTTCCCTCATTTTCTTCCACTTTGACTATGGCTGCCTTGTGTTTGGTGGTCTATCTGGTAGACGTGATAAGAGACTAATAATTTGCTTCATTAGATTCGTCTTCGAAATCTCCAGGCGTTCTCATGTTTCTAGTTGGTATGTCGAGTTAAAGTGGCATTACCCTGTTTTTCGACGTCAATACTTCCTAAGTGTCTATCTTTTCCGATCCTTCAGAACCAAAAAGCCTCCTTACATTCTTAATTTGTTCACCCCGTGTTTCTCTGTAAACTCTTTATATACCAGATCCCAATCTACAAACTTGTACGTACCCTTTCATAGAACTGAAAAAATCCTTTACCATTCGTGCTACCTCATTTAGGAATTCCTTTCCTATCTCCATACGCAAAATCTTGTCCATGATCTCCTTCAAGCATCAATTATTTCTCCACCTCCTTGACTATCAATCTTCCGCATTTATATAAGGATTAAGGTTACATGTGCATTTTAATTGTTTATTCTCTCATTATTATTAAGTTTATTGTTTGTTAGTGTAAATAGGTATACATGGATAACTAATTGTGATTTAAATGTATGCAATTATTACATACAAAGTTATGATCTACTCTCATTGTTATATTATATTGCCACAGAACAACAAAGACGTGTATTTTATGGTAATGAAAAGAATTGCTATCGATTTATCACTATTCAAAATTGATAGCATAAAAGGAAATAATTTTGTCGTTCAAGACGATGTGATCAGTTCCTTTTGTCAATCGTCTCTCCATGATAAGTAGACAAAACCATCGTTTCTCGCCAGTCCTTTTCAGAATATTTTATTTTCTTTCTCCATCACTATATAAAAGTTATAACTCTATAGCTATAACAAAAGATAGCCACTATTTAAAGACACAAAAACTCCACTCGACTGGGCACTCTTCCTCCACTACTTACTTCCTCGCCAGTACTTTCTTGCCGATTTCTCGTGCATTCTCATGCATTGAAAAGGAACAAAAGAAAAAATTACGCAACATAACATAACAATAACATTTCACAAAGTATTTTCTAAATTTTAAAGTTTTCTGAATTAAAAGAAAAATTAACACACAACACACCAAAAAATATTATTTATTTAGTATCAAAAATGGTTCCTCCTTGGTTAAGTATTATTCGTAGTTTTATTAGTCCACATTTTTTTTTTTTTTTTTTTTTTTTTTTTTTTTTTTTTTATAACGAAGAGGATTGTTTAGGGAGATCCTTTATAAGGATTGTTTTTATTATAAAATAAATGAATACATTTGAACTGTTCGAACCCCCACTGAAAAGGTTCACGGTTGAGTGTTCCTTTATCTCATGACTAGCCGCATTTGGTGGCTACGATCCACACAATATATCTACATTAAAATGTAAATAATTATTTTAGTATTACTGCAGTTTTAGGTCATTTTAGAATAGACTAGCAAACCATACAATATCGAAACTTCCGGAAACTGAATAAACCTTATAGGTGGATTATGATTTAGAAGTGGATATGGGGCATTCTTAACTAAACTGCCACTTACGAAATCTAGAACAAAATAAAACCAAAATTCAAGTTCATGCGCCCTTTATGAATGTTACACCAGTGCCAAAGAGTGCCAAATGTTTAGTGCCAAGTGTGTTTTTAGGTAGGTACTTTAAATAATAAAAATCCCTTTTAAGTGACTATAGTCACGTACGAAACAATAGTTTCTTGATTTTACCCATGTTTTTTCGAGTTCTTATCTATACTAATGGCTGCTGTGCGATGTACCCCCATAATCAAAATGTACTTTTTGGATTTAAAATATTTAGTGAAAATTTTCGAAATGCACTTCGGACAGAATATAGCTCGCGCGAACTTTTAACAAAAAATATTTATTAGTTAACGTTTTGAAACATTAAATAGCTCGAAATGCGCACTTTGTCTTGAGACGAACTGAAACGCTGATTGAGAGGCTGAAAAAAATGAAAATCGAAAAAGAAAAATGCCGAGATTTTAGAAACCTCGGGACAATCAAAGTGGCAGTTTATTTTAGAATGACCAGTTTACAATTAAATATGGTATTACAGCACTGTGTGGGTAAAGGTGCCTTTACACATTTGCCAAGCCTAGAAAAGTCAAAGGCCAAGCTAAACGGCAAACAGGTAAGGGGTTACAGAAGCATAGGAAACTAGCCTACCCACACGCTAATATTCCGGCTATTTCAACTTCTATCGGCAGTTAATTTCAGATAAAATATTTTTTTTTTCATTTTATATTAATAATATAAAATAAAAACATGTAAATATATAATTTATTTAAATACACAATATGTGGATGCAACACTAGCGCTGATGTGGCTCTCTCCCGTGAGAACTGGATAGGACTCAAACACAGAGAAGCCAAGCTAAGCAAAACTACCCCCTTTACAAATTAGATTTGTCTAGGCTTGGCAAAGGAAACCTTTAGAGGATGTTGAAAAAATATATCGATATTTTTTTCTTCGGTATTAAAATTTGACTATCGAAAACGATAATTTTTCAACAAAAAAAGGGGAGAAAAAATATAAAATAAAAAACTTCTACAATAACGGCGGGTTCGACAAACAAAGAACCATAAAAGCTTGTGGTAAGATGTATTCGTATTAATACAGTGGCTGTGTTCAAGGGATGGGATGTCGAAAGCAAAATATCGGTTAACAATATCGATATCATAATAATATCGGCATAAAAATATCGATATTTAAAAATACTATTAATATTTTTGTAAAATTTAAAAAAAAGTTTAAACGAATTGGAGGAAGATTAGGAGGTAACCTGTTTCTTGACATTTAAATCCTGCAGAAAATGAACTTAAGAAACACAATATATAAATTAGATCGGCACAGAAATATTGATATTTCAAAATATCGTTAAATCTTTTATTAAATTAAAAAAAAAATAATGAATCGGAAGGAGATTAAGAGATAACATGCTTCTTATTATTTAAATCCTGCTGTAAATGAACAAAATAAAAACCATATTATAATGATATCTGAAAAGTAATATCGATATTATAAACATAATATCTTAATGATATCGGCAGAGAAATATCGATATTTCAAAAAAGGAAAAACATAAACGAATCGGAAAGAGGATAGGAAATAACCTGTTTCTTAATATTTAATGTCTGCTGTAAATGAACTTAATAAAAAAATATCATAATTAAATCGTCACAGAAATATCGATATCATAAAAACAATATTTTAATTTTATTGGCAAAGACATATCAATATTATAAAAACAATATCATAATTATATAGCTTCAAAAATACCGATATTATAAATGCAATTTCTTTAATTATATCGACACAGAAATATCTATATGTGTTTGTCCCTTTAAAAGATTAAAAATATCGAAGCCCAATATATAGAAATATCCATCTTTTATTCGATATTCAAATCCCTACTTTGTCCGATTCGGGAAGCAAAGGTTGATTACCCTTTCTTTTTAAACTTTTCTATCTTCAATCCTCAAAGAAAAATAGCCAGACCGTCACAATGGAATAGGCCTTCGTTCAGTTAAGCTGAAATTACCGATTATTTTTCCACATTCCCAGGTTCTCATTTTTCTTTCGTTATTAGACCACGGGCATGTATTCCGAGCTAATAGTTTCGAGTTAATCCAGTGGTTCTCAACCTGAGGGGAGGAGGGGCGCGCTCCCCTAGGGTGACGCGATAAAATTAAGGGGGGCGGGAGGATATCGAGAAAAAATATATCGACAAAAAATTAAAAATTTATTTATTTTACAGAAAACATTCTGACATAATAAACAATAAAATACAATTTACAGTGGTACAATACACTTATAAATAGGTATTGCCCAATGTATTTAATAATTAACTTATCAAAATTAAATTAAAAACAAGATTAGTGACTCCCTTGGGCCTGTCTTGAAGAGCAAAGTTTTTCAAATAAAGATTTAATATTAGAAATTGCTACTCTAAGCTCTTTTTTTATATTTAACTGAGATCTGTATTTTGTCTTTAAAGCTGCCACCGCAGAAAATCCTGTTTCGCAAAGTTAGGTTGTTGAAAATGGTAAGAGTATACGAAATGCTTTATTTTTTAGTGCGGAAAACTCATCATCCAAATCTGCCCAAAATTCAAAGAGTGATTTATTACTAAATTGTTGTTTGGTTTCGCCATTTGCCGTGAAGTCTATATAGATTTCTTCTTCGGCAGTTGAGAGATCTATTTTGAAATGGGTCCCTAATCCATTCGTAACTTGCTATCAAGTTGAAGTCAGCAAGAAAATACTTTTTAAAATTCTTTGCCAGCATAGTTAAATGATTTTAAATGGTAACAAAAACAACTCCCACATTTTGTTCTCCAGTCTTGTAAATTTTAACACATTCATCCATATTTACAAACATTTCTAATTTTTTTTTGCTTTACATTTCTCCTCCACAATTCAATTTTTCTATAAAAAAAAAATTAAGTTTACCACTCGTATTGAACAAATGTGTATTTGTTCCTTGGAGTTGCAGATTCAAGGTATTTAATTTCTCGAATATGTCGATCAAGTAGCTCAATTTCATCAGAAATAAACTATCTCGAAGCATCTTGGTTTCTTTTTCTATAAAAGTGGCGATTTCATCTCTTAATTCATAAATTGCTTAATTCAAAAATCTCCCACGTGATAACCTTCTTACCTCGCAATAAAATAGTAACGTTGAATGTGATGCAACCATGTCTTTACAAAGTTAAGAAAACATTCTTGATTTTAGGGGTCTCATTTTTATATAATTTATTACGGTTATCACCGTTGTTAGCACAATATTTAGATCAGGACTTATTTATTTAGATGCCAGACTTCTCTATGGATCAGACAATGTGTCCAGATACACTCTGGAGATTTTTGTTTAACAAGTGCTTAGGAATCTTCCAGACATGGTACGAGCAGTATCAGTGCATATTCCGACGCAATGTTTCCACTTTATATTTGCCTCGTTTAGAAAATCATTCAAGATACCAAATAATGCAAGTGCTGATGCTCTGAGTTCTATTGGTTTGCAGAATAGTAGTTCTTCTACTGCTGACATACCGTCACAAAAACGAACATAGGCAATAAAATGAGCATCTTTATTGCTATCTGTTGCCTCATCAAGCTGAATAGAAAATAAATTGTCACGCAACTTTCCGAAACGCTGATGTTGTACATCTTCACCTATATCACCAATTCTACGGACAGCAGTATCATTTGACAGAGGTATGGACTGCAATTGTTAGGAAAAATTATCTCCAAACATAGTTCTACAATTTCTCACAATTGCAACTGGCAGAATAAGCACTTCACCGCTGTTGTGAGACTTTTTACATCTGGCCATATGAAACTTTGTAAGAGGCAAGTTTTTCATTCATAGAGAAAGTTTTTTTAAAATGTGATTTTTGCTTTTCATATTATTGTAATTTTAATTCGAAGAATTCTTGTGGTTTGCTAACGCAAACTAGTGAAGCATTTCTAAATGTCGTTTAAGTTTATAAGGTTTCATACTGTATTTTGCCAAATGTTTTGAGCAAATGGCACACAAAGGCCGATCTTCTCCATTTACTTCAGTGCTGGTAAAAACAAAATTTAAATATTCTTCAAAATATTCTTGATTTTATCATCGTGTGTGCACTTTTTGTTGCTTCACTATCGTTTAATGCTCGCTTACCCACACTTAAAAATTTATCCATGATTCTGTAATTTGCATACGCTATATAATT
This sequence comes from Rhaphigaster nebulosa, assembly GCA_948150685.1. Classification (NCBI taxonomy): domain Eukaryota; kingdom Metazoa; phylum Arthropoda; class Insecta; order Hemiptera; family Pentatomidae; genus Rhaphigaster; species Rhaphigaster nebulosa. Next base: position 98,555,688 of record OX411310.1, read on the forward strand.
CTACTGCTACAATACTGTATAATATCGTTAATTGCAGATAACACGCAAATTACAATATACACATCCACGGTAGAGGAAAAAGGATCGACTCGACTGATACTGGCGGGAACGAGATGCAACATTTATACACGCCATGCAGACGTTCTAGAATCTTTCAGACAAATTTATGCATTAATATTTTGAATATTGAATTGATATATAATATATTTGAAAATTAGAATTGATGTATGAATTATGTGATTATGTAAACTAAATTAATTAAAAACTAATATTACGATTACAGCATGATTTCAGTGAAAATTATTGTATGGGGAGGGAGGGGTCGCGTTGAAAATTGTGATGAAAATAAGTTAGCAAATACTAAAAGGTTGAGAAACACTGAGTTAACCCATTTTTTTTTTCAAAAATGTTTTAATTAGTATATTGGTCGATAATTGGCTAATTGTATATAATTTAAGGATATTTCCCCGAACATTTTTAATTGTTATCAAATATGAAGTGTGATCAAAGATTCATGGCATTAGATCCTCTTAGGATTCCAGTTGTCAACTGCATAATATAAAAGATATTGATAGTTGTATGTGATGGTTTCATATATCCAAGGCATTAAATCTGACAGTAACACCCTCAATTTGAACCACTGTTTGACATTCTAGGCCTAGTGCGTGTAAGATCTTAAAATTAAGTTTCTATACTACAAACTATGTTTAATTTTTTCTCACATTGTAATATAATATTTCACCACTTTATAATTATTATTGGACAAGGAAAATAATTATAAAATGTACAGAATAAATGTATGAATGTAAAAATCTTGTATCTTTTGGTATTAATATAATATTACTGATCAGAATTTAGAGAAAAATAAAATTTATGTTTAAAAAATATTTTCATTAATAAAAATGAGTAAAATACTTTCAGTTGTGAACAGAAGTAATAATAATTTTATGCACAATTTCAACACATTTTTTAGTAATGTGTAAAAACAGAATTTCCACAATTGTCATTCACTATTTTAGATTGTATCCGTTTTTTGTAGCTGCAAAATGAACAGTAGTTCCTTCAGTGATTTTATAAAGATATATGAAACACTATTCCTTAAAACATTTTTATTTCTGGTATTTACATAATTAGTTAGGTATGTTTCGGCTCTCACACTAAGTAACCAAATAAACTTGGAAAATTAATTATAATACACAAAAACAAAAATAAATATTCTAGGATTTTGAGACCTAGAATACTCTTAAAGGACATGATAGATCGGTCAAGCCTATACAAAAATATATGACGCAGGTACATCATAGGCCTCTTAATCTGGTATGTCTTAGAAAAGATGGAAGAACTAATCTTTCAATGATGGCATTAAAGTGGTTGAAAATCAATAGCAATACTTACATCCAGAAATAGGTAGAGGAAGTCAAAGGGGAAGCCTAGAGAAGGAAAGATTGTTGTCCACAGGCCTCTCATTTCTATCGTGTTACTGTGAGGGTTCATTAAACTTGTTACTTATGAGTTTTTCAGTTATTTTAAAACTTTAGCTTCTATTGAGGGCTTTACAATTATCCATTAATTTCATTCATTCATTTTTATTCATTAATTTATAATTATTCATTAATTCATTAATTTTATTTTCATCTCTTTTTATTTAAATAGCTTTAATAACGTTCATAAAGCACAAACATATGAAATAGCAATGGAACTAATAACTAATGGAAAATAATTATATTACATGGATGTAGTTTAATACAATACATTCATTAGAACTAAAAATTTCTATTCGGATTTAGTTAAACTTTGGACATTTATCTAAATATAGTATAGGAAAAGGAAAGAGCTAATATTAAACAAATTTAAATAGGTCAAACATGTTAAATTGCTCTAGGGCATAAATTAAAGTAAACATTATATGCAACAAGAGAACGCTAAAAAATATCACTTGATTTGATCCAATTTCAATTAATGTACCGATGCCCTGTTGATATCTGAATGGATGAAAATTTGGATGTATAAAAAAATGGTTTTAAAATTTTGAGAATACTGTGGCCATGGTATCTCGCTATTAAACCAAAACATATAAAATTGTTATAACTGGCATTAATCTAAACTTCTCAAAACAAAATAGAAACATAACTAAATAAAAGCATTTGCTTTACATCAATATAATAAACATTACATCAAATTTAAATAATGAATGAAAAAAACTTTATAACAAATGTGTGAATCAATAAAAGACAAATTCGGTAGCAAAATCAGAAGTAATCCATAATTCTACCAATAGAGATTTCCTACAAATTTGTTAAGTTTATTTGATTTTCTTAAATAAATAATTCTGTTTAAATTTCACATATGAAAACAAATGAAATAGAATCCATTATTGAAGATTATTTTTTTGTTTAGACTAATATAGTGAAAATAATATGGTTATGTAGGTACTAAGAGGCTATCAATGTGATATTACTTCCTTGAACAATCATTTTCTAAAATGATCGTAAAATGCCTCATATTATTTATAAAAAGTTTAAAATTTGATAAAATTATCAACCAGAATAATTAGCACCCATATATATTAAAATTAAGACCACCTTCTCGAGACCTAGATAATTACACTAAGATAATGTAGGCTGTTAACCGCCTGAACCGTTAAGTGGAATCACAATTTGGAGAGTACCAAGGAGGGTTTAGGGCCAATTGGCCAAAACCATTGATCTGATATTATCGCTCAGGCAGATGGAAAAAATGAATGAGTTTAGCAATTGCATGTGGCTACTCTTCTCATAGACTATAAAGCTGCATCTGACTTCCAACTCATGTTAACCTTCTGACTCCTAGTAGGAGGTAGGAACCAACTCCCAGAGGAATGGAAAAAGAGGTTGAAAGATAAAGATGATCTACATGGACCAAGAAGACTGGAGGGAGAAACAGAACATTAAAAATCAATAATTTATTTGCATAAGCATTGTTATTTCTGCCAAAATCCTGATTTCCTACAGACAAGGAAGGTAGAAAATAAGTAAACAAATAATAGTCAAAAGAGTTATAAATGTTTAGATCAATGAATGGAACTTCAAAACCTATTCCCATTTAGTTTTGAGTAGTTTATGTCCAAAGATTTTTCGAAAAAATATTAACTCCATTAAAAATTAAAACAATTTAAACAGAAATAAAATAATTATGGACATGCATTACGATGTATAGAAACTCAATTTGGTCATGAATTATTTTTAAATGTATTATATGAAGTAAACATGTAACATTTATTAACAATTGAAATTGGAAAGTTACTTTGCCTAATAAGAAGAAAATACTTCAAATTATTAACTCTTGAAAATTTACTTGTTCCTCGCATTGTTCATTCTGTTATTCATTAAATAATAAACTCTTATTTGGTAAAATAAAATCATAGCTAAAAATTAAATACACCTATACAATAAAGAAGTAGAGGGTAGAAATTTTCAATTTAAGTGTGTAACAATATGTAATATGTTAGCACATTAATGTTTATGCAATATTGTTAGCACAAAGTTCTCAGTAAATGAAGAATACATATACCATAAATATTCTGTTTTTTCATTGTTGCAAAAGTAAAATTTGATGAATTTTAGATTATGCAAATTATTTGGTTTCCCATTGTTTCAATGAAATATTTAAATCCAAACTAAATAAATGTATTTTTAATTCATATATTAATCTGTAAACGACAAGATCAAACATATTTCATGCTAGCCTAAATGAAAATATTCGCAAAAAGAAATAAATTTTGGTATCTTTTATATAATAATCAAAGGTATTTTTTCAAATAAAAGACCTTTATGTTCACTATTTTTTCTATTAAATTATGTTGAAAGAAAATATTAATTCTGATTATTTAAAATTTTAAAAAAATCTCATGAATTATATAAAGGCTTTGTTAAAATAGTTTACAAAGGATATCTAATGGATAATACAAATTGATATTAAAAAAAATAAAAAAAATAGGAATTAATTAACATTTGGATACCTGCAGTACATCTTGACAGAGGTAACAAGAAGAGAAGTTGGAATAGTCCACAATCCCACTTTTGAAAGAAAAGAAAAGTAAAAAACTTATCTTTAAAGAACCAATATTCAATAATAGATGATTCTAATATTAAATCGGACACCTTAGAGATAATAAAATGCATTCTTCTCAAAATACAGTTCCAACTTTAAATGAATTGAGGCGCCAACTAATAACTCAATTAGCGTAATGTGCAGAATTCCTGCAATTTTAGAAAAAAATTAAAACAAGCACAATCGCCTATCAAAAAAAGAAAGTAATTAAATCATATATAATGATTTTCGGCTAGATAAAAAAATCTAGGTAATTTTGCATAAGTAATTGCAGTACAACAATGTATAAAAATAACGCGATCAATATACGTATTTTATAATATAAACAATATATGTGCAACCAAACAATACATTGGCACACCAAACAAACAAAATTTATAATAACTATAAATATCTTTATAAAATAATTAATCAAGAAGTGGCTAATATTTTAACTGCAATCAATAAGATTATAAATTTCATCATACAAGAATTTTAGAAACTCACTTTGATTCTGCACCAACAGTAATTAGGTAACACTTCCAGTATTAAATGACATTGAATATTCTTTTTACAAACATTTATTTTGTACAAAAGCCTTAAACTGTTCGTTATTGTTCCACCGATTTGAAGGGAGGTTATCATTTATAGCTTTTACAAGTCAATATAAATATGCACCATATAATTTCGATCCGTAAAAATAAAAACGTAGGCATGCAGTCAGCAGGATATAATTGAGGCATTTATAGAGGGGGCGCTGGATACTCGTTGAATAGTAGTGGAAAGTATCATCAGTCACAACTCGTGCACGTACAATAGTACAATAATTAGGCTTTATGAAGCTTCTGTAAATTATCACATTATTAATAAAACACATTTAGTAATTCATATATATGTATTCCGCAAACATACATATGTCACATTAGTGTTTCTACTCGAGCAAACCATTGGTACTTAAAGGCAATTAATTACATATTTTTTAATAACACGATGTTAAATCTGCGAAAAATACGGTGCTCCTGCATTGACTGGTACATTATCTCATCTTTTTACTTGCACTGTACTGAATTATTAGATACATTTTAGTCGACATAATATTGGTATAATGTGAATTATTTTATTTATTTATTTATTCTTATTGCATTCGTAACTGCACCTTTAGCGTACCAAGCAAATTTGTTTAAATGTGCGAATTATTAAACAATTGTGCCGTCACGCTACTGTAATTTATTGTTTCTGTGAAGTGGCGTAGAATTTCTTTCGTGAATATGTTTGAATGAAGTGTATGGTTTATATTATAAAGAAATAGTCTAGACGAAGTTTATACCGTTTACAAACAATTTGGATATAAGGGACTTTAAATAGGTAATAAATAAATTGTTAACTTTCAGTATAAATTTGAACAATTATGGTTGCTTGGGAACAGCTCTGGGAATTATGCGGGGTGTGTATGTAATGGTGTGGAGGCAGCAGTATTGGCGCCGGTTTGACGAGTGGTCTGCGAATGATTGAATTCCATTGGTCTTCTGTTCCCATTCAGCTATTGAAATTGGCTGACGACCCACTCCATCACTAACAACCTTATGAAAATAGTCCAGCCGGAAGAAGGACTCGGTAATTGAAATCCATTAAGATGGAAAAAATGCATGTTTATTTTTGTAAAATGAGCTCACAATTGATTGACAAAACAAAAATAAATAAAATCGACGAATGTAAAAAAAAAGTGTAATTAAGCTGTATTATTGGATTTAAAAAAATCTTCAAATGGAATGGTGAACCACTTCAGCCTCCTCATCCCGTTTCCCTCAAGGCGAGTGGTACTCTGTACCCTCTCATTCCTGACCTAATCTCTCCTTGTTTGGCTTGCCACGCTCCAGAGGTACTTCATTTTAGCTATAACTACTGTTGAAAGACTCGAAACAATGCAGGAAACACCCATCTCCAAAATAAAACAATAAGTGCCATTAGTATACACACTGGCTTATAATAACCTGGAACTACTCCAGAAAAAGGTTACTGAACTGTACTGATGCTTTTCCAGTGATTACTGGTCATTTTTTCTATAGGCATTAGCCATGTAATCTAGTTTTTATTTTGAACAATGAAACAGGTAATGCTAATTATTTGCTCATTTAGTCTAGCTGAAAACTTGCTTTTAATCAATTGAAAGAATTTGAAGTAGCCTAATAAATTAGAAATAAATAGTTCAGAAAATTTTAAACAAGCTTCGCCAAATTGTTTTAAATGCATAAAAAAATATTCTTCAATATTTACCAATATCATAATTCCATTGAAAGCCAATATTTCAAGATTCACAATAACCATCCATCCATATCTAATATATACAATATGATGACTTCAGCAACAAAAAAGAAATTAACTATAACTAAAATAATCAAGATTGTTTTCATTGATTAAATTTGTTGTCATCACTTAATACTTTCAAAATATAACCATTATTAATTATGGAAAGCAATTTTTACCAACTTTCTTAATTTCAGAAGGGAAAACCTTTCCTAATCCTACTTAGTGATCCTAAAATATGTTAGCGGGTTCCCTTATCTTTTAACTGTAATTATGATTACCTCATTTCAAACTCTAGGACTATTACCTAAAAATCTGAGTTTCTAAAAGTAACAAAGAGAATGATGATAGAAAATATTCAGAAATTGTTTCCTTGCACTCGGAACTCGGAAGAGGGAATTAAAAAAAAAACTTCATTGGAACAATTGTTCAAAGTATCTAAAATGCATATGTTTGTTAATTATAAAATTATATTATACTCATTCATGTTTTATCAGCAGTATATCATCCTCTTTCCAACAAATACATCACTATGCTAGGAAATATTCAGAAAAACCGATTGTCTGTACAAATTTTATTTGAGAATATGGAGGGTCATTCATATTCAGCTATATAAACTTCATATTTATTATATATATATATATATATATATATATATATATATATATATATATATATATATATATATATATATATATATATATATATATAATTTTGCAATATCTAAATGTTTGATACAACAAAAAAAAAATCTATTCTAAACTATAAAAAAAAAAAAAGTATTAAACAGTTAGGAACTAAAATTAGGAAGACATAGGAAATAAATATGGCTAAAACCCAATATATTTTCGAAATAACAAACAGTTAAGAAGTCAAACATCAATGGAACTAATCCCATTTTCAAATACAAAGATTTAATTTAAAAATTTTTTTTTCTTCATTTATGATTTTCCTTATATAAAAATAACACAAATGATAATATAAAAGACAGACATATCATCGTTTCAAACAAACATACCATTAAAACAATTTTAGGCTACATTTTATAGTTATTGGCACATTACAGAATCAAACTCCATACATAAATAAGTACATCATAGGTATAAAAATAGCTATAAAATTTACCTAAAATTTAATATATAAAAAATTGCTAATGTTTTCCTAATTAGCTTTTCTTTTTTCTAATAATAAAAAACGTTTAAAAAGCGTTAAGACTTGGTCGTTATTGTTTAACTTCTTCCTCAGGTTTATTATTTTCTTCATGGTTATTACTGTCATTCTTCACTAACGTATCTTCTTCCTTCTTGCTATCATCATCAGCATCTTTGATTGTTAGACTTTGGACCTTATCTATGACTTCAGAATCTTCATCTTCATCATCACTAATTGAGGGAGATGTTGATACTGAAATATAAAATGTAATGTTTCTCAAAAGATGAAAGAAATGAGACTAATACCTAATTTAATAATAAAAACAAATCTGAGAATTTTTTTTAAATTATTTTTTCTAGGGTATCATTTTACACCAAAACAAGTTTTATTAATAAACATTCTCTAAAGCTAGTTTCATTCTTAAATTGTGATATGTATAACTAACTTTGAAAACAGACTTTAACAAGCAAAAACTTAAATACAGACTGGCTCACACTTAAAACAAGACCTTGCTTCGAATATGGGGTGTTTATATACACACCATAAGCTCTAGAATGTTCTAAAATTTCTTTTAATTATAATTTTTGTAATTTATACTTCATCACACTATTTAATAACTTCATATTTAAGAAAAACCTAGAACTTATTTTTAGCTTCAAAGCAAAATATCAAAATGCTAGTAATTTTAACATCATTATATTATTATTTCAAAAATATCCGCTGTCTCCATTCACAAGACTTTCCTCATCACTTTGGTTTAGAGTTCAGACAATTATATTATTTTTCAAATGAGCATTTGGAATGTTTCAAGAAAGAAGGAATGTTTTTGAGTTATTAAATAACTAAACAAAGCTGAACCAACTATGGAGCATAAACTTGGCGCATGAAGATGATTGGTCCAAGATGATCGCCGTAAACTGAAAGTGTTCGAAAGAAACTGAACCAAAGCAAGTAGACTAAGAAAGGCAGGATACGTAATCAGATGATTAATGGTATAGAGGAAAATGTTGGAGGCACACTTCAGTGAGAAAGGAAAAAAGAAAGACCAAGAAGCTGGAGGAAACGGAGAGGCAATCTAAGTAAAGATGAAGTGGAAAAAGATACAAGAAAACTAGTATCGAACAATTGATAACTCAGGAGGCCAAGGGCCACACTAACTTGCAGCACCAGGAAATTAGTCTACAAAGTTCAATTTAGATAATTCTTTTTTTTCTTCTTCTTTTTTTATAGGGAATTTTATTGCCTTTTGATTGATCATAACAGAAAACATATTAAAAAAACAAAATTGGAGGGACGGATTTTTTTTTATTCGATATTTGGATTATACCTATCTTGAAACGTAAAACATTCTGTTATGGATTTTGAGGGGTGCGATTAAAACTTTTTTCTTCTTGGTTGATTACAAATGTCTATTATTGAAAATAATAAGCCAAAAATACAGATCAAATATTATTTAATACAAAATATAAAGATCTAAATGAATTACAAATAATTATACCAAATATTATATTATAAAATACCTTCATCATCATTTTTCTCAACATCATCATCCTTTTTCTCATCTTCAACTGTTTTATTCTGAACAAGTAATTTTGCTTCTTCGAATTTTTCCTTCCACATTTTGGCAGCTAAAAAGTTATTACACTCTTCAGAATAAGTTGCTACCACTTATTTTAATTTCAAACTAGATTATTTTAACATTTGGTGGCAAACATTGCTTTACTAATTAATGGCAATCTTTGCTATACTAACTTTTATACAGTACAACTTGATTAACCATCACTCGTTTATCTGTCAGTTTCTGTTTATCATCAGTACATTAGAACCCAAAAAAGCATGAGGTTTTTAATTCATGGTGTGAGTATTTCTTAGGAAAGTGATACCAAAAATAATTTGAGTCAAATTAGTTTTTAAAAAATACATCTACACAAACATGTACGTAAATTATTTTCATTCATAGGTTTAAAATCTCGGAATTATTGTTCAACAGTGAAAGGAACATAGGGCCTTGCTTAAAAATTTTGAAGTATAGAGCTATTTTTAATGGATAAGCAGTAGTGTTTATAATGTTCTGCTTGAATTCGATTATAGGTTAAGGTATTTTTCTAATGGTATTTCTACCATCTGTTTATTTGCTTAACCTTCATGTCCTTGGTCCCAGCGGTGACGGTCAATCGAATTTTTACTGTATTACTTTTTTCCATATTAACATATAAATTTCTAGAGTTTAATTCTGTTACTATAAAATGCTCCTGCTCATCATTTTATTTTAAATCACAGGACGGTATTATTGGTAATTCATCCTGACTTATAATGAAATATGATATTTATATTAGTATATAAGTCTTAATTCCAAATTTGAGAAATTTTGGTAGTTTTTTATGGAAATATTTTTTTTTATTTATTCTTTATTAGAAGATCGGCTTGGAGAGCCTTACATGGGTTTTTTAACAGTTAACAATATGGAAATATATTAACCTTCAAGTAAAGTACCACTTCCGGTGGTCATGTTTTGAAAAAAAAAGGGATGTGCACAACTAGATATAACAATAATCCCATATACAAAATTTCAACTTTCTACGACTAACTGTTTTTGAGTTATACTAGATACAAATTAGTATATGTACGTACAGATGTCACGACGAAACTAGCCAAAATGGATTTAGGGATGGTCAATATAGATATTTCCGTTGAAATCTGAAAACCGAAAATGATTACAATACTTCCTTATACACAGTAAAGGACACTATGATTGATTATTTTTTTAAAAGCTATAACAGTCGAATCACATTTCGGAAGTCTTTAGCACCTTCAGGGCTGTAAATGGTCAACATTTTACTGAATATTAAATAAAATCTGCCTGTATCTTTCTCATCATTTCTCTATTAATGTGTCTGAAGAGCAATAAACTTAAATGTTGCATTACTTTGAATTGTTAAAGGGACTTTGATGAACTTAATACTGGGAACATTGGTATACTAGTATCCAACTTTCCTTCAACATTGGGCCAAATTGGATGAACCGTTTATGAAATACGGCAGTGTCAAAGGAAATACATTTATGCATGCTAAAGCGAAAGTAGTAGTATTTTATAAAATTAATATCGGACCAACTAGGTATCAACCTGCAAATTTCCAGAAAGTTTCATCAAAATCAGATAAACGGTACACTGTGTCATGCCCATCACATGCATTTGGCTACAGAGACATGAAACCAAATTTGTTCATTGATATCTTAACCTTAAAACATCAGTGGAAATTTTCGATTCTGAGGACAAATTTTTTTTCACTTCCTGGATGAATTCATAGCTATCTTATCTTCGGGAGTGAGGAAGGAATATATTACTATGACAATTTACATTAAAATTTTATACATAGACAAAAAAAATAATTACCGTCAGCATTCATAAATCTCATTGCCAGAATTTCTGACTTTGGGCTGCCATCAGCAGCATCAGCCTGTGTACTCCAAACCCATGCACGATCACTACCGCAGTTAGGTTTCAGTATCATATCTGATGTAACTGTTTTAATCAATAATAATAATGAAATTAACATTAAAATATTTAAAAAAACAACAAATTTAAGATAATTTTTTGTTATTGCTATTTTTGCTAATATAACAGAATTCAAGAAAGAAAATGCCATAATAAGACATTTTATTATAATAAATTAAATCTATTTCACAAACAAATTTATCAGAAGGGTTAAGACTTATTATTAGGGTTCAGACATGAGAGTTAACATCAAAGTTCAAATTCAAAAAAGGAATTTGAAATGATTAAAATAATTAGCAGTATTAGTAGCAACATAATATTCAGACTTTGTAGTAATTATGAAGAACCAGGAACATGTGTTCATAAAATTAACATGAATGTCTACTAGAATAAATCAAATTTTCAAAGCTTGAAACTAGGATAAGTCACAAAAAGTATAAATTTGGTAGCTAAGTAGGAGAAATTAAAATATTTTTTCTTCATTTTTCTAGGGCAGGTGTCAAATTGGTTGACTGTGGGGCGCATGTGACCCCTGAGATAATGTTTTGTGACCAACAATGATCTGAAATAAAATGATAACAGGGCCATATGTAACAAAGAAAATAGCACTAAACTCTAAATTCACACAGTTACATAATGAGTATTAAATATCCTATCCATATTCCTGAATCTTCACTTCAAAATATAATTTGAGAAAAATTTGTAAATGTGATATAGCCAGAATCATTCTTACCAGTTCCATTAAATGGCTTGTGTTCCAATCCAGTTTGACAAACCTGTTCTAAACTTATCCAATAATTGTTATAGGTATTAAAGCAATGTAGGCTTCCAACCTTAATTGTTCACTTGGAAGAAGAGTGCCACGAAATGAAAATTGTTATATTTGCTCGAAAAGATTCCAATGGAGTGCATATTTCTATGAGAAGAAATGTCAGATTTTTAGTTTCAATATTTACCACAATAAAGTTGAGCTATAATAAGTTTAATAGTTAAATATAATGACTTCTCTCAAACTGTGATTAGAAAGTAACTTAATAAAGTCTAAAGTATCTGTTTGTTGATTTAAGGTGAATGTATGATTAGAGAGTAACTTAATAAAGACTGTTTTGATAAAGTCAAAAGTATCTGTTTGTTGATTTAAGGCGAATGTATGATTAGAGAGTAACTTAATAAAGACTGTCTTGATAAAGTCAAAAGTATCTGTTTGTTGATTTAAAGTGAATGTATGATTAGAGAGTAACTTAATAAAGACTGTCTTGATAAAGTCAAAAGTATCTGTTTGTTGATTTAAGGTGAATGTAATATAAATAAATGCAGGCTGATAAAAAAAATCAAAAGTATCAATTTTTCTATCTATTAATAATTGAAAACATCATTATTTATGATAAAAATATTATCTAGCATTTTAAAACAATCAATCAAAAATGTCTAAACTCAAAAGGTGCTTGCAATGTTTTACTCCGCTGCACACCAGAGTCAAATCGTTGGCCAATCGTTTGTCACTGGTGTGGATCGGAGTATCTGTGTGTATGTTGTAGCATTGGTGAAAGTACTGGCCGATGTTTGCATTGGCAATTGTGTAGGCCATTCCCGAGCGGTTATGTTTCACACATCAAAGGGATTTGTCATTGCCATTGCCATTGCGTTCCATCCATACCAGTGACGAACTGTTTGCCCAACAGGTTCCTCGTTTTTACCTAAATATTGGATTTTATAATTGTTGTTACTTTCAAGTTGATATTGAAAAATAATCAATGATTCAAAACTTGATTACTCATAGATGTTAATTGGATTTATTGTTTGATTCGTACTTTTTTCTGCCCAATTTTTGTTTTTAAACCACATATTTTCATAAACATTAGGCAAACGATTCATCAAATGGTTTGCCATGTGTGTGGATGCCACATTTCAAACTTCACAAACATTGGGCAATTTTTTTGACAAATGATTTGCCACTGGTGTGGAGCCGGCATTATATTAAAAAAAAAAACACTAACATTTGATTCATGATTCTCAAAAAATGAAGATTAACTTTTTTTTAAAGTATTTGATATTTATCAGCAAGTTGAGAGGCAGAAATAAACCTAAATAGGCAGACTTCAAATGTTTCTCCTGTAAAAATTCCACTTTATCGTTATGTGGCACCCTTCTTCCAAATGAACAAAAAATTAATTATTTGCTATCCTATATCGGGATCTCAAATCCGATCTTCAGACTTAATTGTGCTGTGCTCCTATTCATAACATTTATAAACTATTATAGCTACTGCCACATAAATAAAATCCTTCAGAAAGGTTCAGACAAGAAGATCAAAAGGTGATATGCTTCTAGAAATGGATTTAATTAGGTGACAGCATAGTAGTTAATATTATTATAAATGACAAATAGGAGTATAGTACAGTAAATAACAGTGGAGTCGGGAAATGGGATTTGCGATCCTGAAACAACCAAGGATAGAAAAGAATAAATAAATGATTTACTGGAGAAAGTCTGAATTGCTGTAATTAATTTTTAAGTCCATGAAATATAACAATTTTAACAACCATTTTAATAAAATAAAATTTTAATAAACTAATTTTATAAAATTATTTAATTTGTCACATTGGCACCAACCAACTTATTGTTCTATCTTAATCAACCTGATCTGATTATAAAATTTTTAATTATAATTCAAGCCTGTAAATGAACAATCCGTTTTTTTTTTTTAAATTTCCATATCAATTCTAGGCTAATTTATCAATACTGAGCTTGAGTAGTACTACATAGTTGAAATTAATAAAAATAAAGCAGAATGCTTCAACAATATTAATTGAGTAAATACAATACTACATTACAAGCTAATATATACAATAAAAAAAATTTAAGTATTTGAAAACTACAGGTTAAAAATCCTTAGTGATCACAAAAACATCCTATTACCAATATCAAAATTTTTTTTTATTAAGTTTTGATAATACTATCATGATTAGACTATAATGAGTTAATTGCAATAAACATTAGAAATAGATACTTAATTGGGGAACTGCAGACAAGAAGGGCGAATCAGCCGTCACAAAATTTTTATTTTATTTATTTGATGGTGATACCATTTAAATATAAAACAATTTACTTATATTATATATGTACATATATATATATATATATATATATATATATATATATATATATATATATATATATATATATATATATATATATCAGCCTTCAGATTAAAAAAGAAATTAAGGTAACATGGCAGATTTATCCTTCTTCCATAGAACTCCTCAATTCAGATTATTTTACCATAATGATTGGCGCAGAGCTTGAGTGTTTTATCTCTTCTCATCAACACTCTAACTGTATTATTTTGTTCATTAAATAATAACTTGGCTTCTCCTGTTCCTCTTTCCTTCCATTCTTTACTATCTTTGTCATGCCTGAATAATTTTGCTCGCCTTAAATAATAACACAAATGTAGAAAAATTCAAACCAAAGACAATACTAATAGAACATAAAAATGATCTACATACACCTTATGCAAAACAGTCTCTTCTTCTTCTAACGTGGGCACTTTAACTTCAGGTAATGATATGATAGGCTCAAAATGTGGATCATGATCCCCATCACCTAAACTTAGTCTTTGCCCATCCTAAAATGAATAAATCACTTTTAACAATATTAAACAATTGTTTTGAACCATGCCCAAAAACACATTAGTCGTCAGCAAGCAATAAATGTCAATAAACAACAATAATCATCAGAGAGAAAAAAAACAGCAGTCGGCCGGTTATTTTAAGAAATTGGGTAATTCCAAACACATTTTGTAAATAAAGTATTTACAAAAAAGCAAATGATTTTAAATAAAGTATCGTATCAGCTGAATCCCATAACTTACAGTTTCACTCATTTTCACTAACTTTGATTCACACTATTCTAACCACCAAAAGTTATATTCAAAACAACATAATACGGTGGTTTATCAAGTTATTCATTTCGCGGTGATTCAAACAAGTATGGCAACCGTCAAATTTTTATATATTTTAAACTTTATATCTAGAAAAAGTTATATTTACTATTAATAGTGGTAACTATCAATATACATTTTAAATTATCTAATTAAAACTAGTTATTTATAAAATTTTCAAAAAATTAATAAATAATTTAGATCACAAATCCATCTAATTTAGTCATAGAACAATTACTTTTCATACAATAATAACGCATATGATCCATACAAATGGTAATTTTTATTTATTTTTATAAATAGGTAATGCTTAAAATCCAGCTTACATTGGCATGGTTAGGCCAACACGATTTTTATTTTTTGTATGTTATGTTTGTATTACAATAATATTGCAATTTGTTAACGATTTAATAAAATTTTAGTTTTTAAAATCTTTGCCTAAACCTTTATCAACAAAACCATTAATACATCTTTTATGTCAAAATTATTTTTCACTATCTATTTTCAGCATTTTGAAATATAAAAGATCTGTTGTTCAAAAGTCTGAATTCACATACACAAGGTGGTGATTAGTAATTTGGTGATTGACTGATTCTCTTAAGGATTGGAAAACTTTAGAAAAAAAAAGAACAAAAATCCTTGTACAACTTTTTCTTCTCTTGGCGCTACAACCCTAGAGGTTGTAGAGATGCCAAGGCCTCCGCCAACAGTCTAATCCAGCAATCCCTGTTCTTCGACGTACCTCTCACATTTCGAACTCCCATCAAGGTCCGAGACTCTGCTGCTACACCATCCTCCCATCTCAGCCCCGGTCTTCCTCGATTCCTTGCTGCGAAAATCCTTTCCAACGTTCTTTTGGGGATTTACTGGGAGGCCATCCTCGCCATATGTCCTGACCATCGGAGACGTCCGACCTTAATGAAAAGCACAACGTCTACATCGTTGAACAAGAGTATTAGCTCCGCATTGTTCTTAACTGGAATTGCAAATTTATCGAACCATATGAAAACTGATACCGATACGGTAACGTAATAGAAAAGTTATGGAGGTCTTACACTGATAATTTATTTACTTCAATCAATTATGAAATGCAATTAAATTGAGAAACTTCCATGACAATGTGTCAATAAAATATGGGGAACGAATCGCATAATTAGCATGAAAAAAAAAACGACGTAATCGAGTATAAAAAAAATAGGTACCATATTCTGATGGGAAGGGACACCTGCTAATGGTTGCCGCATTCACTGGCAGCAATACCTGGTCTCTGTGGAACTCCTTTTACCCCTTTCCTTTTCCAACTCCTCCTATATCTCCTTCTATGAATTCACAGCTCGAACTATTAGTACAGGACTACTTGCGCCCCTCCCAGCTATGCATCGGCCAAACTATCTCCTCACTCAATACCCGCCCAGCCGCTGGCTCTGTACCATATTAGAGAACTTCATATCAAATGAGTTTCTAAATGTTAGGAGTCATTTTGACTCCCCACTACTAGTAGAATATAACTTAGAGGAGTCAGTTAGACGTATCATTAACCAGTCTCTAATCAGATTGCTAATCTTGCATTTTCTATTGTTGCTTTTTTTTAATAAGGAATTAAAGGAAAATCTTTTCTGTAAATTAATCAAATATACCGGCCTACATCAATTTAGTAGTTAGTCTATCTAATGCATTTTATTTTTGTTTATAAGTTTCAAATAAGGCTGAATTTTTTTTATAAAGATATTGAGAGACCGCACATGGGTCGTTACTCAGGCGAAGAGCGAGATATGCGTTTGACTCTACGTTTAAAAAAAAAAAAAAAACATTTTCGTCTCCCTCGTTTCACGTCTGCAAACGGGTCATCAAGGAAGTATAAGACCTCAAATTTCAATAATTTGCTTCAAAAATTTCCAGTTCATCATCGAGTAGTGATGATGAGGATATTATTGTTGAGTATTATTATATTACCAATACGTCATACAGTCCAGGAGATCACAGAAACAATGGGATCACCCCTACCTGGAGAGGAACCGGCATCGGGAGCTCTTCATCCCAGCAAAGGAGATGAGTATATCTGACTATAAATTTTTAGTATAGTATAGGATGAAAAAACAATCCTATTTTCATTTAATAGAACTTCTCCTTTAATAGAAATCTCCATTGAACAAGCGAAGCGAGTAGCCTTGGGCTTCGAATACTGAACTGCACAACGCTTGAAAGGCACCTACAAGGAAACTACTACGCTTCTAACTCTAAACGATTGGTTATTAGCAATCCTCCTATCATTAACAGACTGTTGTAGACCAACTGTACAGAACAATGCTGCCTGAGAAGATGAGAGTGATAAAAAAAAAGAAATTGTTACTTTGGGAGTAAATATCCTGTGCTTAAAACATTTTTAAGTTTATTACAATGTTGGATTTTTATTTTATTTATTATTAACCTTTAAAACCTTGTTTTTGTACCATGGAGTCAAATTGAATCCACAGTACCAATGACTGCATATAAGAAAAGCACTAAGGTTCTATGGTTAAGTATGCTTCCTGCAATGAGTAGAGTTTTTGAAAAAATACTAACAAATAGGTTAATCACCTAAGGACGGACGTGCTAACCATATACTTGACCGACACCAATTCGGATTCAGATCCCGATGACGCTCTCAGCGAATTGGACGATCATATCACTAGTACACTCCAGCAAAACAGTAACTTACTACAAGTTATATTTTTAGATATTGCTGGTGCTTTTGACATCACCTGGTGGCCTGCAATCCTGAACAATCCAAAAATATATAACTGTCCTTAAACCTATACCAAATTATTCAGAAAAATTGAAATTTAGATGACCTTTTATTATATAGAGCTAACTTTGAGAAACTTCAAGGATCAGTATTATCTTCCTTCCTATGAAACATTTTAATTAATACAGTTTTTGAAAAAGAATTATTGAAAAATACATTATTAGAATACCTGACGAGTTGCTATTACTTATCAAGTGATATTTTGATGAATTGCAGACAATTGCAAACCTAACACTATCAACGCTTAGACATTGGACTTGACACAAGAAACTTAATTTTAACTTACAATCTTAATACAACAATCTTAATAAGGACACTCTAGAGATTATTAGCAGACTGTCAATAGCTGCTAGAGCAACATGGGGCCACAGGTCGGAAATGTTAAAAGTTATTTATGAAGGTGCTGTACTTCCTAAGATGGTCTATGCTCTACATGTTTGGCATTCAGCTGTACAAGGAACAAACAGTCTCATGAAGTTACAGAAGCTTCAGAGGTTAATTGCAATCAAAATCTGTAAGGGCTACCTAAACTGTATTTAAACCGAGAGAGGTGTAGCGTGAGCATTTCGCTCACAACTATTGGAAATTTAATAATTGCTTTTATTATTCCTTCTGTCTAGCAGGAGCTTAGGTTCATACTGTGAGAATGATGGTGTAAAAATAAACCTTAACAATAAAATAAAATAATAATATAATAAATAAACCTTATTTTTATTTTTCTAATTATTCATGTGAGAGTGATTATAAAATAGAGTTACTCAAAACTAAAATGATTTTGGAGACATCAATAATACAATTACAAAGTGAGAGAATCGCTCATGGGACATCTTTTGTGTTGATAAAATAAGGCACACCTCTGCCAAGCTAAGGCTAGGATACTAGTGACAGGGCTATTACCAATCCAAATGAAAATTGAGGAATGCACTACTTTATTAAATATTAAAAGAAAGATTATAAAGACTGTGCAAGGTTCTTTAGAGCTCAAGATCTTAGTAATATCGAACAGCAGTACAAATTAGAATTCTATTGCTCGAATAACTAGGCTGAGAAATTTGTTGTTGAAAGTGATAAGAGTACAGAAGTAACGATCCGCTACATATATTACTATACATACAGACAACAAAGTTCTATTGGACTCGGTTATTGACTGACCAAATTTAATAACTCTCAAAAACATAGGAAAGATAGTCACTCCAAAAGACACATTCAGGGAAATGAACGATTACCTCGCAAAAGTAAAGAAGTGGGTAAAAGTGATTTGTTGACATCCGCATGATGGTATTGAAGGATCAATCCCTAATTAAAAGTGATTTGTTGCCTTCATACTATAAGTCCCTTTATCTTATATAAAGAGAGATCAAATGGTTGGTTTTGTTAAAAGTTGGGACCAAATGTGGGTGACCTCCACCAAGTTACTGAGCTTACATATGTTTATTCCACACATTACAGTCGTATAAACAGCAGTGATTACAAACTAACACAACTACTGACAGAGCATGATAATACAAAACAATATTTAAAAATATTCAACATTATACAGACTTGTGCAACAAAAACAAAAAAATCCAAAATTTTCAACATATACATACTTCATGACCGTAAATTATTTAACAGACGATTTCATTTAATAAAAATTATAATTCTTAAGAATGGAAATTGTCCTGAGACGGAACAAAATTTGTTTCCTGAATTTAAGACAAAATTGCTTAACTTTATTAGAAATATAGACTTACTGCCAGAGATGGGCCAGTAAAGCTAATATTTTGTTGGCTTTACTTTGTTTTTTAATTAATTTAATTGTTTTTTCAATTTCGTAATTTAATTTATTTAAAAGTTGTATATAAATCTTATTTAATATGTAAAATGCTATTAATCATTCATATAGTATGTTAATAAGGCATGGAGTATGAATAGCAAGTCTAATAAACGGTCCTCATGTGGGGTTACCATGTAAGGAAGATTAAAAAAAAAAAATTATATAAACATACATTAAAGATTGTCAGACAAAATGATTTTTTTTTTTTTATAAAATGAATTATTTCAACAGTTTTAATAAAACAAAAAAAACTGTCTATTCATCAATCTGTGAACTGTTAACATATTGAAAATAGGTTGTCGATTGTACATGATATTGGCCAACTGTCCCCCTTTAATAACAGCTATGTTTGAATACCAGACTTACTGAAACACGGCAGTCAACAAAACGGGTAAAAATATCTATCCTATCTTTAGAGTGTTAGGATTATCAGCTGAAGAATATGAGCAAATTCATAATTCTCCTATACAAGAAAGTTGTATAAACAATCAAATGAGTACTCACTCTGGCTGGGTTAAAGGAAAGAAATATAACAAACTGAAACTTGAAATATGAAACTTTGATGCAAATAATACTAAAAGGAGCTAAGAAAATAACAGCCACAGTCGCCTGATAAACACATGAAGTGTTTGACTTGAAATCACTTTTATTAATGATGTGAAGGTTTAAATTTTGAATACATGAAACTAAGTTTTATTATAACAAAAATCAAAATTTCTTAATAAATACTTCATACTGAAAGTAAGAAATATTTTTCAAATAAAACACACTACACAATTTCACTACTTACATGTTATACAGATCTACAGTAAATAATGAGCCTTTTAATGATTCTTAAAAACTATTTTAAGGATAGACAAATGTTTATCAAGGAAGAGGAATGGTAAAGATGGGCTAGAAACAGTTAAACATTAGAAATCCCAAATATATATATATATATAATATATATATATATATATATATGTTTGTATGTATACATATATATACTTCATTTATTTTTTTTTTCACATGGTAGGCAAACAAATGTACATGTCAATTTTGCTGTAATTAAAAAACTAGTATGACATCGATTGGCATTAATCAGTCAACCTTCACAAATAAAATACAAATTGACTTATATTAAGCAAATTGTAATAAATAGTCAACAAGATGCAAACAAAATACACATTAACAAAATTTATATAACAGTGCAGAAATACAATAACGTTTGCTATGCAGAGATTTTTTTTTAAACATAAACTTATCAGTTCCTCGAACTATTTAGATAAATCACAATTTTATAACGTGACTGTTTAATAATTATGAGGCTTAGTAATATAGTCCAAAGCTCAGCTGGATTCATATATATCACAGGTCCTATATACTCTTCATACTTCACATAAGTATACAAAATATACCAATTTGGTACAAGGAAATAGACAATAAATAAAAACTAAAAATCGCTTAGTTATATAATATAAACATAGGCAACATTTGAAAATCACGCAGCTGCCATTTAGAAAAATGCATTTTTACTTAAATCGTGTATTAAGAAAACAACATTAATATACACATATGTGACATTTTAAAAACATTTCCACTTTTATACATAGTGTCTTAAAGAGACAACCTGTGATATCTATACAAGCACCGAAAAACACGTGTCACAGGGGGCTCCAGGCATATACATAAGGCTGTGGGTGAATCCTACAGCTAACTGTAGAAATTAATATTCCTCCACAGTACAATGGCTTCCGTAATGTACATATACACTAAGGTTGAGGAGGTTAAAATTATTTTACAAATGCAATAGACTAAAATGAAAGGAAAGTGGGATACGGTAAATAAAATATGACTTGCTATATTCCGAATAGAAGTCTATGGTTGGAACTGTCCACTCTGCGAACTTTGAAGTGTAGTGGTTGATGGAGTTTGTGTTTGCTCCTCTTCATTCCTCCAAGCACTTCCATTTTCAGTCCTTACAGTCTGAGGCCCCCCAGGAACTCTGAAAAACATAAATAACCAGAAGAGTTATGTAAACAATTAGAGTTTATCTCACAGATAATAATACCAAAGGGTATGTGTTTTTAGAGTTAACACAACACAGCAATGAATAATAACCAAGAAGATACCGGGTATTTAAATATGAAACCGGAATTTGCCAATAGAAAGAGCTAGCTGTAAATTTAGCTACCGTGAAGTCCCGCTGGGGGCACCATTTTGTTTTGTTATCATCTGTGAAGGTGTTTCAACTCACAATTCAGTTGTCATACAACAGTGTATTTTGTGAAACAACAGTGAACATGTCGAATTTTGTGCCTGGAAACTACGATTTGCGGACAGCATTGATTTTTTGTTACCATTTAAAGAAAACAGCAGCAGAATCCCATAGAATGCTTGTTGAAGCTTACGGTGAGTGTGCTCTTGGGAAATCACAGTGTTTTGAATGGTTCAAAAAATTTAAAAGTGGTGATTTGACATCAAAAACGAGACACGTGGAAGACCACTGTAGTCGATGTCGAAGGTTCGCCTGGAGTTACCCATGATTTTTTACATTTTGGATTTTCAAAATATATCCATTTTTCATCACGTCACAATTCGATGAAGAAATGACTTTTTTTTGTATCTGGCGAGCAATATTTCGCAAATGGTTTCGCGATTTTCTTACTGCCTTTCGTTCAACTTATTTGGAACCCATTTGCCAATCTTTTGAACCTTTCTCTTGGCTTTCAATCGAATGGAAATGGCCTCTCGTATCACACTTAACTGATCTGCGAGTTTTTGTTGGGTTTGAGTGTCATCCTCATCCTACAATGCTTGCAATTCACTGTCTTCAAATTTTTTCGGTGGTCTTCCACGTGTCTCGTTTTTGATTTCAAAATCACCACTTTTTAATTTTTTGAACCACTCAAAACACTGTGATTTCCCAAGAGCATACTCACCGTAAGCTTCAACAAGCATTCTGTGGGATTCTGCTGCTGTTTTCTTTAAATGTTAACAAAAAATCAATGCTGTCCGAAAATCGTAATTTCCAGACACAAAATTCGACATGTTTACTGTTGTTTCACAAAATACACTGTTGTATGACAACTGAATTGTGAGTTGAAACACCTTCACAGATGATAACAAAACAAAATGGTGCCCCCAGCGGGACTTCACGGTAGCTAAATTTACAGCTAGCGCTTTCTATTGGCAAATTCCGGTTTCATATTTACATACCTGGTATGTACTCAAAACTATTTTTAACTGGAAAATAACTCAATGTGATTTCTTGTTTTGGAATTCCAAATTAAGATTTGTTTGTTATATGATACTGCATTCCATAAAATACTAAAAAGGCAATCATAATTGAAAAACATTGTTAATTTTCATTAAGTTTCTTGCATTAAGAAGTAAAAAGTTTACCTCCATTAAAAGATTCTGCTTTTTTTTTTCCAACTTAAAAATAATTCAATTTATATTTAGATTGCACAACAGGTACAGTAAATATCTTGAAAAATAGATATTGAACTACTTCAATAATCGAAAGTTCATTTTATTCAAGCAAAATCCTAAAATTTTCGCTTATTTTCATTCTGTGCACAATACCTTCAAAACTACCAACAGTGCGATAAACATTGTGGATACCTTTTTTAAAGTAAAGTAAATTTGAGTCTTAATAGAGCTGTTTACGATCACTAGTTCACAAGATAATGTTTTTTTAAAAAAAAAAAAATTTTTTTTTTCCAAAAAAAAATAAACAACGAAAAATAACCATTTTTTAAAATTTATTTTGGAAAATAACATGGAAACTGTTCCTATGAAGATAATCATTATAAACTACTTTATGGTACATTTAACTATCTCTAATTTGAGAAGCAATATATATCTGAATGTAAAATATAGTTCCTAAGATATCTAATCTTTCTAAAGATATGACTAAGTGTTTTTTACTTCCTTGTACGAAGTAAAGGAAGTATTGTAATCGCGAAAATTTTCGGTTTTCTGATTTAAATGGAAATATCCATTTTGACTAGTTTTGTCGTGGTGTCTGTACATACGTATGTTCGTTCGTATTTCGCATAACTCAAATATCTGATGTGGGCAACACATGACTTCCTTGTCATAATTGGTCAATTATCCAGGTCATAATTGATTTCCATCAAAAATTATATTAAAATACTTTGCAAATTTGGTATTTATAACTTATATATTGATTTAAATAACATACTAGATTTTGGTCTAAATTGGAAAACTGAAAGCGGTACTTTGCTTGAAGGTCATATTAGACTTTCATAAAAAATTATATTAAAATATAATGTAAAACATCTCAAATTTGGTAAACAGGACTTTTATATTGATATGAATGTATTTACTATATTTTGGTTAAAATTGGTGAGCCGAAAACGGTACTTTACTTGAAAGTCATAATAAGCTTACATCAAAAATTATATTTAAATTAAATACATAAATCATATTTTTCGGTAATAAAGGTTACAATCGCAATTTGGTTTCCAATCCAATTAAACATTTTTATTACTTGTTTTAAGTGTTAAAATTTAGTGTAAAATACTGGTTTTATTCCCCATTTGTGTGTGTGTGTGTCAATAGATGGATGTCGCGATGCCGAGTGTCGTTTTTGAGATACTGCAATCTTCGGAAACAAGTAACCAAATTCAGGATCACTTTTTGAGCCACCGGTTTATAGTTTAATAGGCGTCCAAGGAAGTCATGTGCTGTCCACATCAGATATTTTGAAAAGCTTTAACTTGGGTACTATAAAACCTATGTGTCACTTACCACTCAAATTGGAGCGAGCTAAAAGCACCACAAAGTAGTTTATTATAATAATCTTCATGACAAGAGCAGTCTCCATGATATTTGCCAGAACTAATTTTAAAAATCTGATGCAATGAGCACATCATACAACTTTCCCTTACCACCCTATAATAAAAATCTTTTTAACATAATTTTAAAGAAATTTTTACAAAAACATTACTTGAAATAAACTCAGCAGCATGCACTTCTCCATGTCTTCTGTCATAAAAGTATAATAAAATAGTTTTTTAAACAATTATAGTACAACTACGTACACTATATATTTTTGGTTTGCCAAGCTGAAAATATGTTCTGGTTTAATTTAGACGTAGATCAGGTGGAATCATTCGTCTACTTGGGAAGCGTGGTCATTAAAGAAGAGGGCTCGTTGGAAGATGTCAACAGCCGAATCAAAAAAGCTAATGGGACATTTGTTCAGCTGTATCCAATATGGAAGAACAAGAAACTATCCAAGAAAACAAAAATAAGGCTATTCAACACCAACGTAAAGTCAGTTCTCCTCTATGGGGGTGAAACATGGAAAGTGACTGAAACCGTTACCCGACTCCTTCAGACCTTCATCAACCGCTGCTTGCGAAGAATCCTGAGGATCTGGTGGCCAGAGAGGATCTCGAACGAGGAGCTGTGGAGTATGACTGAGCAGCTTGCTATACACCTGAAAATAACAAAAAAGAAATGGAGATGGATAGGACACACATTAAGGAAAGCAGATAGTGCCATCGAGAAAGAAGCTCTTCAATTGAATCCCCAGAGAACAAGAAGAGGAAGACCAAGAGAGACGTGGTGCAGATCGGTACAAAAGGATCTGGGCCGGACCAGCAAGACTTGGCAAGAGGCGAAAGTGATTACAGCAAAAGGTAGAAAGGAATGGAACGCACTTGTAGATGCCCTATGCTCCTCTAAGAGTCAATGGAGATAATAATAATAAATAAGCTGAAAATATATATTAAAAGTTCCGGTTTAATTTCTATGGAAATTTCATATAGTTTCAATGCAAACATTTTATTTTCATTAAATCATATAAAAGTAGAAATTATTAAGTTAATTTATAAATAAAAATACCTTAAATAAGTAATTTCAGTTTCGTATAGCTTTTCGTTTTTGAGCTCACATACACACAAACCATTTTTTCCTTGGACCAAGGAGAGCTCAAAACGTGTATTTCCATTGAAAACTCAAATAGGGACAATAAAAAAGGTAATTTCTCATTTTTTGGGGGAAAAAAATTGTTTTTTTGAAAAACTTTATTTTGGGAATTAGTGAATGTAAACAGCTCTAATTTTAGAAAATTGACTTTACTTTAAAAAAAGTTATTCACCGTTTTTTGCACAGAAGGTAGTAGAAACATATATTGTAAGGTTCTAAAAATAATACTAGCTTTGGCGAGGATAGAGGTCCTTATTTCAAAAATAGTCAGCTTTAACATTGATACAGGCTTCGATAGATCCTGGCTAGTTATTAAATTTATACATATATATATAGTAACGTTCTAAAAAAAATAATACCTTCTCTGACTAAGCAGTCGGTCGATAGTTGCAAACTTTTTAGTTTAAAGGAAATTAGGCAGCACTGAGTTGAACTGACTCTACCCTTCCTACCGCTGTCAGTATTTCCTTGAATCCTTCCTATAGCAGGTTATTAGAACTCAGTGCTTCGTCTATACCCAACAGAGATTTCAACATCCACCCGATTTCTGCTCTCCTTCCCACTGAACTGCTGCGTTTGACTAACCAGAGCTGCCTCGCTCCAGAAATCTATCCCTTCTTCTGCCATTCGGCATGCACTATCAGTCTCCTTGTTCAAATTCCTTCTTTTCTACCAGCTTTTACTCGCACAATCAGAATAATTATCACACTTTACATATGCCCATAAGTGTTATTTTCTATTTATTTGTAGCAGTTTCTTCTTTTCTGTTTTTGTTTTGTATACTTTTCTGTTGTTTGTTTTTTATATATTTTTCTGTTATTTCCAACTATATATTCATGTAAATGTTTTTATAAATCATATTAAAGTTTGTGGGACCACACTGCCCTGATCAGCACAAATGAATCTGTAAATTGTTCTAAACAGACCTCAGTCTCAGAAAGAAAAAGATATTTTTCATTTCATTTCACATCAGAGTATTTAATCAGCTAACTATTAAGTCTGTAGTGTACGCACTTGCTATAATATTCATAGTAATCAAACAACTGACTAATCAGTTGGCCCATAAAAAGACTGTCTCCTTGGATAATTGAAGCAATACAAGATTTTACATGTTTTTATTTATGCATTTGTGACAACTTTTAAAATTTTCCACTCTCACGTAAAAATCCAGCTGGTTCATGCAGCTGCTGTCGTATTGTTTGTTCATCAGAGAGATTATTTCTGAAGGTTTTGCATCTTTCGAAAATAAAAGTCATTATTCAGAAGTACTTACTGATGCATCAAAACTAAGACCTGAGGTTATGTTTATGTAAATACTAATTGACCAGCTGACTAACACTTCAGTGACCTTAAGTTTCAATATTCTGCATTGATCCTCACCTTCAATAAATATGTTTGTTTGTATATTTATTGAATGACCCTTAACTCTCAACTTCAAGACATGTGTATAAAAAACAACTGTTTAATAAAATTAATAAAAATAAACAATGATCATTGGATTGACAAAGGGTTTCATTATACAATGCTCCTTAATCATTGATGATTGCCTTATGAATATAGCTTACCTTTCCCCTGAACGAAGAGTCTGATAAGGTTGTGTGTAATGAGGAGAAGGATGTGATGGCCCAGGTCGAACATCTTCACTTTGTGAACTTTCACTTTCTTCGCAAGTATCATCTATGTCAGGTTCCTATACCAAAAATAAGAAATATATATATATATATATATATATATATATATATATATATATATATATATATATATATATATATATATATATATTGTTATATATATATGCTTATATATATATATATATATATATATATATATATATATATATATATATATATATATATATATATATAAGCATATGGATATTCAAATAGTATGTTAGTGGGCACATTCAAATAATACCAACCATTCACGGTCCTAAATATAAGACTACACTAGATATCGGACTACCGTTGGACTATGAATGGGGTGTAGAACTACATAGAGCGTGCAGGATGTTTGAAGGCTTCTCTGATCGTCCTATAGCATTCCTCCCTCATAACATCCTACCACATATATGGAGCTGTCGTCCTACAAACTCCACTAGTTTATTACTACATCATTAATTGCTATCAATGTTTGTTTAATATTAGTCAAGAACAGGTTGTGGTTCTTTTCTCTAGATTGTTTTTTACTGTGTTTTTTTGTTTATGGTTAGAATGATTTTTTTTTGTTTGTTTTTTATATTTTCTAATCTAATACTAAATGCGTTCATAATTTTTATATCATTAGAAACTAATAATTAGAAAAAAAATTGGTTTGAAAACACATCTTCAGTTTTTTTTTAGTGCTTTATTTTACACGTGTTTTCCAAACATGCAGTATAATAAGCTAATGAAAATATGTTCTCATGTCCAAAATCCCTTAATATAACGTCACTGTGAAGCTCTATTGTTGGGACTGAATTAAAATATTAAATAAATAATGTGATTAAATCTAAATGGTGACAATTTCTAGCTAATAATTTTAGATCCTATTTTTGTTGTTTGAATAATCATCTCTAATTTATCTTGTTTTGTGTAGTTTTAAGTTTGCTTTAAATCATTAATTTGACCCGATCTTTCAACTTATATTGAATTAAAGTAACATGAAAATGTATAACCCTTGTAAATAAAAGCGTATAATACAAATATAAACCTCAGGTACATTTTATATCATTTATCCCTATCTCATATTAGAGGGATGATTTTGTTATGCATTCTTAAATAATTTTTATAATCCTTCCTATCAATTCCATTTAATATTTTTAAATCACTGTAATTTATCCGATTCGTTAACATTGTTTTTGCCCAAAAATTATTTTTCTTTTTTTCCAATAACGCAAGACAAATTGCCAAAATTTTCCTATTTTTTAAAACATTGATAAGCTATGAGTACAAATTAGAATAGCTGATCGGATCCCTCTTAGCACCATGAGTGGAAGAATGAATCTAACTGTATTCCTACAACCTAGTCCTACTAAGCTAGGCCGTGAATCGGGTAGTTTAACAAATGAGTAAGAATGAACATAATTTAAGAAATATTAGTAGTTTTGACAAATACTGTTAAAATGGAAAATTTATTTATTGATAACATGAATAGTATTATAACTTAGAATTGACAATTAAATATAACAAATATAGAGGTCTAAAAAATATTTAGTTACATCATTGATAAATCCTTGAAAAAGAGAGTAAATTTTGAACCTTTGAATTAGGAGCAGAACTTATCAAATTAATATCCTTGATAAATATTCTCTGGACAAAATGAGTAAGAAATTTGATTATTTTTCAAGAAAAGTCCACCAACTTATATTAATACAGCCTTAACAATAAGAGACATTCTTTAAAATAATTTGTCCAATTTTTCAAATGTCATTATTAGCCCAGCAATAATAAAGAATCTCAATGAAGTGCTTTCATGTGATGAAGGAACATAAATACACTTTTATCTATAAAGTTGTGACAGTCAGTCAATTACTCTTGATTTTTATTGTCATTTTGGGTTATAAATTTGCAGAAAATTCTAGGTGACCTTTACAAGAACAAGACATCGAGATTAGCAGGCAGCTCTCTCATGCATCCAACAATTCTGATAGCCACCCGATTGTTTCAAAGTTGTTCTTTATTCTGTCCAAAATTTGTATTAATTCTATTTTTTCTTATTTCTTAGGCGATGGCAATTTTAAAATTTGTTTATTGATAGATATGTTTCTAATTTTTTTCCAAGGAAGAAAGCCAGATTATAATGCAGGCCACAAATATGTAAAACAATTCAAAGTTGAAAAATTCGATAATTTAAGTCGATACATTGTTTAGCGCTATTATCATTCTAATTATTAATATTATTTATAGTAATATTCTTACATCCTCGGGACAAAGTTCACATGCTCTCTCTAAGGTTTTTCTAGCACTGTTGGATCGCTCTAAGTAAAATCCATTAGACGATTCATTAGACTGAGCTGGAGGTGACCAATTGTTGAAACTGTACTGGGCATTAGTGGTTCCATAAGGCCTCTACAGAATGAACAAAAGAAAAATTCATTAGTATATTTACATTTCATTTCAGACACATAAACATTAAATAATGTGACTTATACAATCAATCAAATGACTTTAATTTTTAAATTATATCATTGAACAAAGATTAATACTAAATGATTTTATTTCTTATTCCTAAAGAAACAGTTTAAACTCCCAGAACATATTCTAATGTGTTGACATCATCATGATGGTATAGAAGGATCAATCTAATTAGGGATTGATAAATTATTACATAGAAGTGGCAAATAATTTATCAATCCAGCTCTCACAATCGCCTTTTATTATCACCAGATTACTTAATCAACTTTGTCATTAGTTTATTAAAACTGTTTTCATTAAGGAGCTAAGATATTTTGATTTCTGTTCCTAGAATTCAAATAAATAAATTATAAAAAGATTTACCTTAATGAGACACCTACATATTGAAACAATAACTCACCCTTTCAAGTTCATCTTGTAACCATTCTATAGATAAAGTCCATTTTCTCTTAAATTCTTCATTCGTATGCAGGAGTTGTAAGGCAGTGTGACACTGGGAAAATAAATTTACTAGCAGTTTAATACACTGATAAGCACGTTTCTGGTAATGGTTTTTGGAGCGATGAATGGTATCAAAGAGGCCTTCCCTCTCATCAGGAACTCCTACAAAAACAGGTAATAAATCAGCAATATTTGCGACCTATAATTATAGCTAGAAATTTTAATAAGATGGATTATAATAATTAATTAATTATTTAATCCTTTAACGCTTAGTGACCTATAACGAAGGTCAGGCTTAACTATCTACCAGTGCTCAGCCATATTCTTGAGTCATGATGGAGAACATTTTGTGGTCTCGCTCATAGGCCACCCTTTGCACCCCTTATGTTCACAACAAAAAAAGTCAAATTTTCTCTGTATTTTCACTTTGTAATAACTCAATAGTTGATGAGTACATAAAAATAAAACCTTTAAGTATAAATGTATTCTAATGATATAATAATTTAACGTGGTCTTCCCTGGGCCACTATCCATTCCAGCATACGACTAATGCTATCTTGGTTTGAATAGGTTGCAACTGACATTTTGAGATAAAATGAGATTATTGGTATGAAGTATAAAGAGAAAAAGATGTTATCTTTTTCTTTTTATCCTTCATACCTTTTTATCTTACTTGCAATTTCTGTTTGTATCATTTTTTACTGTTACTGGTACTGCCTGTCTTTTTTCATTGTTGTTATTTTCTTTTCCTTTTAGCCCTGAAGATGGCCTAAAACTTAGGCCGAAACGCTGGCACAAAATATATAAGTTTACTTATAATAGTGTAACTCTTTGACCGCACCCGCCGGCCAACTTCTCCCTTTAAATATACATATACGGTCAACAAAAACTACCTCCAATAGAAACATTTACGCTTACAGCCTTTCCAGGTAAAAGTAAATCATTCAAAATGACCAAACTAAAATAACTACTTTGGATTTATTTACTTTAATTTACTTCTTGTAAATGATGAGTCTTAAAATAACTGATGTCTTAAATTATGTTATTTCAAATGATTAATTTTTTATTTGCATTTTAAATGAAATTTGTCTGGCACTGTGAACCAGCCGCGAACACTAAGGAGTTGAGACATAACGAGTAGTTAAATGGGTGTTACCAAGCTTCATTTTGTCCATCTTGAAAGTCAAATATCTTGCAAGCCGGTCAAATAATACCAATATTGATTATTTAGAACAAAAACTGATGTCTTACTTGAGATAATGAAAATTTGAAGGACCCAACACTAATTTTAATCATATAATATTAAAAAATGAAACTAAAAACATTTGAAATTGTCATATTACCATCATGAAACAATCACCTTTTTCTTAACATAGCTATCTCTAATAAGTTTATTACGGTTACGAGAGATTTTAATAGTAATTGAAGACACATCTTAAATAATTATAAATTAAAAATCTCTGCCAATTTAAAAAAAAGAAAAATGCCATGCTAAAGATTTAAAGGTGTAGAACGAAAAAATCTATTATTTTCTATCGCTATTTATATAGTATTGATTTAAAGTGAATCATTAATTGATTTTCAACCTTATCTCGCTTCCCATTTGGGTTTAAATCAAGTTTGATGTGACCTGTCAGGTAGGCCACAATCCATTCTATAACTCAACTCAAATTTAATTTGAAAATACAGAAGGATCCAAGCGTGGCCTATCATGAAAGCCATCAAATGTCACAAGTAAAATTTTTACTCAAGCCTCTGAGCTTTATAGGGTTAAATCCAAACGTCATCAACTGTTTTACCTTAAGCATGCAATTTTTAAATAAAGTAAAAGAACAAAAATAATTAAATTCATGGGATAGGTATCTAAAACAGATAGGATCTCTAAATCTTTAAAATTTAGTTGATAACGATAACTCATGTGAATAATAACTAATTTTAACTAGAAATTATAGCACAAGAATCACTTTACTGTATTTTAAAAATGAATTACAGACTACAGTTTTATGCACAGTACTTTCTTTCTATGTGATTGCAACAACACTCTTTCAACTTGTTTTATTGAATCAGGGGCTTGGGCTAGCACACCAAAACAGGTATCAGAAATTAAAAAAAAAAAAAATAATAATTAAAAAAACATAAATCCCATTATGCATCACCAATAAATAAATCAAGTTTTCCGTTCGAATTTGGCTTTGTAAGGGACACGGCCGTGCGTTTCGTGAAAACATCAATGCTAATGAGAAGTTTTTTCTTAGAGAGCATGAAGTGGTCATTCTATAACACTAAGAAGTCCTTCAAATCTCTATGTTTTATTTGTGATGGAAACATTTACTAATCGCTAGAATCAGGAAAAATAAACAAATAATAACAGTTATAATTTTAATAACAATAGGTCTATGATATGCAAAATAGGATATTAATGGCATAAATGATACATCAAGATTTCTGTTTTTTGGTAGAGTTTCTAAATAAGACGTAGCGTTTTTGGTGGAGTTTCTATTTAAGACCAATTTATCTCTCTGGGCATGAAGGGAGGAAACATGCAGTCTTCCGTACAATCGATATCTATGCACTCTAGCATGGATGCAGAACGGATTACATAGTATACTTGCAGAAGCTCAGTTGTTCTGGCACCATTGTTGACGAGCTCAAATACCTTGATTTTTTTACTTCCCGTCACCGATTCAATCAACCATATGGGCTTTCTTTGGATTCCTGTTTAGCTGCTCTACCCAACCAGACATGATTTGGAAAATACATTCAAAGCTTCAATGCCAATGTCAAACTGTATTCTTCTTCTTTCTCTTCTACCCATTTATTTGCCTCTCAGCAATTGGATGTTTCCAGCCAATGGCGCCATGGGTCTTGGTCTCTCACCATGATCCTAATCTCGCCAGCAGTTTTTTGTCGTCTCCCAATGCCTTCGATATGGCCCAAGTAGCAATTCCTGGTTCTACCTCTGGGCCCCTGCCCAATGGTTTCACCTCAATTGTTTTGATAGGGTCCCTATGGTGTTCCATGCGGCAGACGTCTCCAAACCACAGTTTTCTAGATAGGGTATATCTTTAGCTCTTCCCTGATTCTCTCATTTCTGATGCGATCTCTTCTAGTTTTTTCTACTACCTTTCTCAGAAACCTCATTTCAGCTGCTGTGATCCGGCTCTGCAGTTTTTCAGTTAGAACTCAGCTCCATAAAGAAGGACAAAGAATAAAGAAGTGGAGGTATACAGACTTAAACAGGTGTAGCTTTGTATCTTAACCCATTTTTTTGCTTCCCATGATTGAATTGCAGATCCGGTAGGTAAACTGATTTGGCCTTTGAGATCCTGTTTGTTATTTCTGAGTTCACTTTCCTAGATCTATGTGAAGTCTGCCACCACCGCAATAACCTCTTTATTACAGAAGATTCTGACATTTTTCTGAGTTCTTCCAACTTGAAGGATCTTACTTTTAGCGGAGTTAAGGTAATACCCTTCCTTTTTAAATTCTCATACCACTCAGTCACTGCTTGTTGAAGTCTCTCAGGAGTATCGACGATAAGTACTTTATTGTAGTCGTTCCACAAATAGGAGGAACTGGACCACAACAAGGAGTAAATTCCGATGACAAACATGGGTACGAGGAGTGCATCTTTTACAGCAAGAGAGAATTTCATAGATGATAAAGAGAAGGGGGCTGAGTGAGTCTCCCAGCTTGATGACTCCCATTTTCATCTTGAACTCCTTATATCCCTGGCCATTCAGGCGGACTATCCCCTTCGGTTCCTGATATGTAGATTTAACAGATTCTATCAGAGGAACATTTTTTGCTCTCAGAGCTCTCCAGATTTCTTCTCTGGGAACTGAATCAAAGGCTTCCTACAGGTCCAAAAAAGCAAGATTCGTGTTCCTGTCATAGTCCCATGCTTTTTCAATTACGTTTTTGAGAGTAAAGGTAGGGTCCTGCATCTGTGTGTGTTCCCTGATTTTATTATTGAGTATATACTGGATTACCTCCGTATATATTGGATTACCTACACTACAGTAGCAAATTATAGAGATATTGTTATAAATATATATATATATTTATATAATATATTAATATATTAAATATATATATATATATATATATATATATATATATATATATATATATATATATATATGTATATATATATATATGTATATATATATATATGTATATATATATATATGTATATATATATATATGTATATATATATATATGTATATATATATATATGTATATATATATATATATATATATATATATATATATATATATGTATAAATAGTACTTTAACACTTTTAATAAGGGAAAAATCTAGACCAATCTAGTTCTCCGCGGCACTTTTTCGTTTCTCAATCTCACGATTTTTTTGTCCATCAACCTTCTTTAGTCCTTATTATGTGATCTACCCATCTCTATTTACTATTACGTATATATTGGAAGGCTGGTCATGCCTCGAATCAATTTGTAATTTTGTCTGTACTTCCTCATATGTATGTATTCCTCATAGATATTTAACCATTAGAAAATTTTAAAATTCATAAAATTGTCAAAATTAAAATCTTGAAAATGAAAAATACATATAAAATATTTTGTCTCTCAGATTCTTCAATTACTCTTCTTTAATCCTATCAAAAATTTTCCGCAGTGATCTGCAAACATATAAAGTAAGGTACCTTCACCACTGATTTAAAAAAAAAAAAAAAAAAGTAAGGAATGCAGTAATTGATTTAAAAAAAACAACTACAAAATCAGTTAGCACAGAATAAATGGAAAGGTAAGCAGATAACATGAGTCAGGAGGTGTGGTGTGGAAGAGGATCATGGATCTATAATGCAACACACTACAGTTTTGTACTAATTCTTTAAGCCAATGTTTAATGAAAACTACATTGCAGATCTTCAGGACTACAAATCATAAGTAGGAACAATAGGTTAGAACACAATATACAAAAACAGATAAATATAAATATGACAGCAATAAACACAAAATAATGTAGAAATATCAGCTAACAATAAATAACACAAGAAAGACATGCGTAACAACTCCTATTCCCGGACCATTGTCTCCTTTATTTAAATCAACATCTATTTAATGCATTCACAGTTCACTATTCTAACTTAAAAATCATTAATGTGGTGTAATAATTACCTTTTAAAGCATTATGAAGTCTATGTGTCTGCCAGGAATCTTCCATCATTATAACCCCGAGCAATAGATCAATATGATGCCTCAGCTCATGGCAATAAGCAAAAGCTATTTGCCATAAAAGCTCACTTAAAACAGTTCTTGAAAAGTGAGGATTTTCCCAGCAACAGTATTGCAAAATTTTACCACCTTCTTCTGTTACTTGACAATCTTCAATAATTTTCTTCACGTAACTGAAATTAATTATTATATGTAATTATATATATATATATATATATATATATATATATATATATATATATATATATATATATATATATATATATATATATATATATTTAAATATTTTTTTTAATTCATAAACACAGAAAATATCATAATGGTGGACATGCTAAAAATTAATTAATTAATTTACAAATTTAATGTATAACTCTGAGCCGCTTTTGTACTTATTTGTTGGAGTCTCTAAATATTAAGATGGATATAGTCCATAGGATTTTCACCAAAGGGTCTGGAATGAGGTACACCATAATCTTGCAAGGGAAACCGAAATCAGAATAGTAAACAATTTGTTCAATAGACTCTTTAAAGATATTTTTTAAATGATATTGTTTTATTTAGTTTCTTACAATTTATAATTTAGGAAAGACATTTAGTAGAAAAAAAAAAAAAAAGCTGCAAATCATTATTATTTTATTTTTTTCGGCTTTGTTATAATAATTCCAAAACTCTTTATATTTTTCCTCTATCTTCATAAATGCCCAAGATATGGGCATATGGAACTTCTAATTGGATGGAGATTCTATCGAGTTCTGAACATTGTCCTGCGGTGATCAGCGAATTTGGTCACAAATCTAAAAAAAATTAGCCCATTAGTCTCGGAGAAAAGCCGCAGATACCAAAGGGCGAATTTTTGTTTATTCGATTTTTGGATTCTACGTATCTTGAAATGTAAAAACTAAAATTTTAAGTGGAGAGAGGGAAGGTTAAACATCTTTTTCTCTTGGTCGATTACAAGGGTTCACTATTGAAAATAATAAACCAAAAACAATCATAATTACTAATGCAAATGACATCTGTTATAAAAATATATAAAATCAAATTTTACCTAGATCTTCCAAATAAGATTTCTTCTGCCTGTGGCTGAATTGACATCAGACATTCTCCTGGATTCGTTTCTCCATAAGGATTTGGTAAAGGTAATTGTCCCTAAAAAAAGAAAATCACATTAATGAAATACAGCAATTATAATAATTATAAATTTGTAATAAGTGAATATCTCGAGCACCAAGATTATTGAAACATTTATCAAATGTTGGAACTAATAATAGTAGGGGAACTACCTAGGTAAATGGGCTTGACGGTTCTTTATTCCAACTCCTAACGGATACTCAGAGGTTGCTCTCCTGGGAATGTCAAGACTCATTTTATGAGATCGCCAAAAAATAAAATAATCTAGCTATGTTTTACTTAAAGTTTCACACATATTAGCTTTAGTTCACAATATAATACAGCCCACTGCCATTTATCACTACTATATATTATTACGGTGGTATAGATCCTTTTTCCGCCTATCAGGAATGATGGATTTTGATGAATGAGGTTTCAAAAGAAAAGGAATTTCATGAAGATGTGACGAATACCAATTTTGTTTCTAAAATTCTTACTAGGGCTTAAATAAAAGTGATGAAAAAACTGGGAGGTTTCAAAGCTTTGATGAGTCGGTGGATCGAGACGGGATAAGTTGGGTTTTAAAGATTTTGATGCGGGCATCATGATCAAAGAGGTTCCATTGGAACGTATTGGTCCAGCATTTTAAAGCTCAAAAACCTACCGTTTTCGAGATAACGCATGGTATAAGTCCGCACGGGCCCTATACCGTCTTGGCAACTTTATACATATAAAAACAAATTGAGTCTGTGTAAAAAAAAAAGCTTTTTACTAAGTTTTAAATTATTCTGTTAAATTGTTGTTTTTAGGTTTCCATGAATGATAAGAGGAAATTATATATTCTTACCCGTGTCTAACCGTAAAACACTGTTAAATATGAATACTACACATAGAAAATGGTATAGCTAAGTCTTATTGCTTAGCTGTTAAACTAAAGGGATTAGTAATTACTTATTAAATAAACTGTTACTACAACATGATCATTATAACCTATGTTGCTTTACCAAATGTGTTTGTTAAATAAACTTATAATAAACATGCTAATATTATATTGTTTCTAACATGCGAATATATTATATTTTTTCTAACATTATATGTAACTAGCTGATGCTTGGAATGCATTAGGGAGAAGATAGATAGATGTCTAATGTGAGAGTTCTCGCTCGGGTATACTAGTAATACTAAATACCAGCGCAATCAATAGGAACCAATTAATTGTGGTAATATCCCCAATGACAGGGATTAGGATAATCAAACAGCATTATTAACTTTGAATTAAGTTTAAGTTGTCTGTGTGACAATTACAAGATATAATATTACATTTATAAAAAGAGCATAACTAATCTTATATAGCTAAACTATAATACACAGACTAGGATTTCAAAAATATAGCCATGTAAAAAAGTTGATTTAATAAAGTAGTTTCATCTTAATATTACCTAATTAAATTAAATATCAATAAAAAGTAATCATTAGGTTTGAAATACTAACCGGTTGAGACGATTGTGTTTTGGAAGTTATATCACAACACCTAATAAGTTGAGATACCACGCAATGCAGTTTTGTAAGTTCAGGGTACTGATATTTAATAGCAGGACCAGGACCCTCATCTAAGGCAACCTGCATAAAGGTGGCAGGAACATTTAACTGTAACATAAATATAATTAAATGAGTATAAAATTAATAACACATGTTAGATTTTTTATTTATTTAGTTGGAATTTATTTAATTTGCCATTTGCAAATTATTTTTGCAACAAGAAAATCTGCGCTCATCTTGGTGTATCGGTCAACATAACAAGTCTCTAGGCCACGGCCTCGAAAGTCATCGGGGTGGGTTGTATGGGTTTGTGGTGGATGTAAGTGTTTTGTGCTAAAAGGTTCATGTTGGAAGTCAATCTGTTGTAGAAATTTTTGTAGTATTCTGTGGCAATATCTGAAACTGTTAGGATG
This sequence comes from Rhaphigaster nebulosa, assembly GCA_948150685.1. NCBI lineage: Eukaryota > Metazoa > Arthropoda > Insecta > Hemiptera > Pentatomidae > Rhaphigaster > Rhaphigaster nebulosa. The sequence goes on from OX411310.1 coordinate 98,594,025, forward strand.
TCCAAGTCCTTTAGCAAGTCATTTGTCACAAAGAATGGTGCGTCCATAATTTTTTTCAATACTTTTGATTGGAACGACTGAATTATTTGGATGTTTCAAGTTTTGACAGAGCCCCATAGCTCTATCCCGTATATTCATAAAGATTTAATTAGTACGTTGTAAATTATAAATCTATTAGTTAAGGATAATTTGGAGTGTCTGCCAAATAACCTGGATAATAGTCCAAATCGTTTGTTCAGATTTTAAACATACTATTATTAAACTGGAAATCCTAAGATGGATCCTAACTACTATTAATTCTCAGTGACTCCCAAGACTTAGCTTTTATCCTTGAACCTATCGACAGGCAATTTACAGATCATATTTTGGTAAAGAGGCCACTACATGGTACTCAATTTACATATTAGATAGGCAGGGCTCTCAGAAACAGTTTTCTGTCACTAGGTATCCAGGATTAACAAAATTCTGAAGAAATGAGAAGCATATTTGATCATATCTCTACACTACAATCGCAGATTAGGCTAAAGAAAGGTTGAGGCATTCATTATAGAATGGATCAGCAAAATAATATAGAAAGGATACTCAAATCTGATCAGAGAACATTGAATTGTGGAAACCTTTTGGAGGATGTATTAAAAAAAAAAAACTCTATATGCTCATTATATTCTCTAATGAAGCATACATCACAAAGACTTAAAATAAGTCAAATACCTGATTATCCAGACCTTTTATAGGAATGAGCATGTGAACTATTTTTTTTCCTAGTTAGACCTACAATATAACTCTACATCATCTAGTTATTTGTTAAGAGGCATTAACTGTGATATGGATGGATTCCTGAAAGACCAAGACCCAAGGGCTGAAATAAGGAGACCAGTAATGAAAGTTGATATAAGTAGTGTTAATGCCAAAAAGCAAGGCATTTCTAAATCAAATACTTTCGCAGGGCCTGTTACTTTATTCTCAATTAAGATAGCAGTATTTTAAATGGAAATCAATATAGAGCATTCTTTGAATTTGGGCAGAAAACCAATTAAAAAAACCCGAAAAATGTAAATCTAATAGCACTGGCTAAACATACAATTCAAAATAACCATACTTTTTATACTTTGATAAAACTAAAATTGTAAATACAGCAGAAAACAACCAAATTAGAAATTTTATTGAATACATTAGTATAAAAAAATGTATTAAACATAAAATAAAATAGGCATTTAAAAACAATCAGAATAATATTAATTGAAATATAAATATAAAAATATTAACATAGGTAATGAAGAAAAATAAAAGTAAATCCTTAAGGAGGCAAATAAAGAGGAACACAATGCAGTTGATAAAAGAAACAAGGATGCTATGCAATGATTAAAGGTAATTAAATAGGTTAATATGAACGTATAAATGTATTTAGAGGAATCAATTTAACAAAATTGGACAAAATGAATAAATTGAGAAATAAAATAATTTAGTAAAAAGATAAGAACTCTAGACAATAGGAAAAAAAAATGGCAATCCATGAGGATATAGGAATGTTGAATTACTTAAGAAGTAGATATTTGGACAGTAGTGGTTTGACTATTTTCAAAAAATTATATATTGCTTATATAATTATAATAGATCAATTTTTGGTAATAACAGTGCTTTAATTATATAATATAGATGTAAATTACTACAGTATACATAATAGATTTTTATGGTTGCATTTATATGGCATTAAAAATTTAAAGTGTGTTTGAAGAAAAAGGTGACTTGAAAATGGACAATGATGGGTTCGAAACCTCGTCTAAATAAGCTATTTACAAATTTGAAGGTTATATATATAGTTCCAAAAAACTGAATTACCAAAAATATTAAATAAACACTTCGAAAAAAAAGTTACTTAGAAAGTAAAAAAATTAAACAGGAAGAAAGAAAACTACTGTGTCACCTGTAATAATTGTTTCTTCTCTTCAAGCCCAAGAGATGCATACATGTGAAAAAGAGAAAAATAATGAAGTAAATGTCGTCCATGTTCGGAAACTTCTTTCTGAAGCATTGAGAGAACAGCAATCAATAAGTGATCACTCATTGTTGCCTTCGGGTCGAACAGAATCACTAAAAATATCAAAATTTAATATAAATAACATGAGCAATTAAAAAATCATAATAACACATAATAGAAATAAAAGTTAAGGAAAATGCTAGAAATGCATGTCAATACCATAGTTTTTATCATTTTGAGAACAAATTTAAATAAATCGAAAATTTATTAAACTTTAAACTGAAACTGCCATTTTAAAGTGTTATTATACCAACAGGCACTTAAATTTAAACAAATATAAGCTTTTAATACCATACTGAAAACTTTGAATTTACTCATAAAAATTATTGCATCATTTTAATAACTTCAATTATGTAATTCTTAAATCAATAACTAGGATAGACCAAATGAACTACAATAGATTGAGGTTGAAACTAAAATTAATTTCCATGATAATTTGTAATACTTAAAAAAAATACAAAAAAAAAATATATAATAAAATGTATAAACTGACTTGGAGCATTGACCATTGGTGGTGGACAAGGCCCATCGTGCAGCGAGAAATGGGCTAAAAAAACAATGATTTTCATAAAAACTGTTCTTACTTCTGTACTAGGGCAACTCAGTAGATATTCGCAAAACCTACAAAATTTAGTGGAAAAATCAATGATTATAGATTATATAATAAAATGTTAAATCATATATTAATCTATTCTTTAATTACCTGTTAGGATGTTTGAAAAGTATGTTATGAGTGAACCATGACCTAACAGATGCAAATGATCGAAGATGATGATAAAGGGCATCATACCAATCAGTAGCTTGACCACGAAGGCACTTTTTTGTGTGAAAACCAGTGTGTGAAACAAAAATCTACTCACAATTTGAACCGAAAGTAATGAAAGTTCTTCAGCTTCTGGTCCCTATCAATATTTAAAACAACATATCACTATGACATCATAAATTCATTGTTAGCATAAATATTTTGTAAATATAAATATATTTTCAACAATAATTTTTTTTTTTGGTTGGCACTACAGATCATCTTTGACCAAGTGATGTAGTCTTCTTACAGACATTTATTGCTTGCTAGAGCACAGATAGCCTGGTTGTTACCTAATCTCATATTGCTATGAACCATGCCTTCAATGGTGCATAACAGGCTATCCTCTATAACCAATTCGAATCAGCAGTTTCCTTCTACCGACTCAGGATCCAAGGACTTGGTCTAGATCCGATGGCATATGAGGCGTATAAAATAAAGAACCCCTTAAACAATTTAAGATATATCGGACATTCGTTTCTTACCATCGTGGTTCATACTGTCTTGCTTGAAAAATTCTGCATATAGCTGAATTCATGTGTAACGCTATCATTATCGCGTGTTTTTGAACTTTTATTTGTGTTGTGCCGTGTCGTGCTGATTTTTGTTTTATTTTAAGGTTAGATTAGAATAAAGACCGGTGTGATAAATTATTTAAAGTAAACTAAGTGGTAGAATTATTATTATTGAGACAAAATGCTGAAAACAAGCCCTTCATAGAAATATTTTGAAAAAATATTGAAAAACGAAAGTGCAATATGCAAAATCTGCCAAAAATTTGTTTCAATGGGTGGTAAAGGAAAAACAGCCAACACATCCAATATAAGATAACATCTGTCGAAAAATCACCCAGTGGAATATCGTAGTTATTCTTTTATTTTCTTAGTTATATTCTACACTTTTGAATTTTTGAACAAATTTCTGGAGAACTCATCAAATCTATTTATTGCCTATGCTTAAACTTATGAAGAATACGAATATAATTTTTTTTAAAATATATCGCTTTTGACATCGCCTGATACTGGTAATCTAAATATCAATAACAGTCGATCTCTAATTTTAATATATAAAAACAAATAATAAGTGAAATTTGTTAACAAGTGAGATCTAAAAAATTTTGTTTTTTAATCTATTAACACATACATCCTCAACCACAAGTAGTTAAAGAAATAATATTTTATAATGCTTTACAATATTAAGTCGAAGAGTGTTCATAGTATTGAAGATTTTCATCATGATAGATGAATCAATAGTTTAACATATAAGATTTAACTTAAGAACAAAAATAATAATAAATTTCTGCTGTACAAACCACTTTATCAGCATTATGCTGTCTATTGGGCGAGGGCAAACTACACGTAGCTAATCTTCTCATAAACTGAAAATATTCAGCACTAAACTGGTTTCTAGTGTGCATGAAACTTATATTTTGTCTTCTAACACTTCGTTCAATGGCTGGTGGCATTTTAATGATTCCAGGATT